>PVJI01021618.1:0-26743 GCA_004026765.1 Micronycteris hirsuta
ACAGAGGAAGTTCCAGGATGCTGAGGGCCACTCAGCTGAGCGTCGGGGCAGGAGGGGTGAGAAGGGGCAGGCGAGGTCATGAAGGCAGGGCCGATACACACAGATACAGACACGTCTGTTTAGGACAAAAGGAGCCTGGCAGGGAGATGTGGGCAAGGCTGCTGGGAAAGGAAGTCCCAAAATACTCATTTCCTGTTCCTTCCTCTTAATTAAAAAGCCAGGAAAAGGTGAGGGCTTTGTTTGCCTCTACAAATCAGAAAAAAATTTAAATATCTCCTTCTCTGAGTGCGTTTCCCTGTGCCTTGGCACTCTCAAAGCAAGGTAGCCACCCCCTGGGGGGGCGGGGGCGAGGAGGCCAGTCCTGCCACCACTCTGGGCCCTGGTTCTCCTTCCCAGGCACCTGCCACTTCCCCCACTCCTCATCCAGCCTCATCTGAATGCCCGCCGGAGGACAGTCACTGCTTCAGAAGATGGGTCTTGGCTTTAGGCAGCCGGACCTTTCTTCATCCTGGCTGCACTCCTAACTGGCCCAAGCCTTGGTGTTTCCACCAGTAAAATGCAGAAATAATAAGTACATTATAATTATTCAATTAAAGATGAAGTGAGGCCCTGTCTGCTGTGGCTCAGTGGATTGAGTGCCCTCCTGGGAACCAAAGGTCACAGGTTCAATTCCCAGTCAGGGCATATGCCTGGGTTACAGGCCAGGTCCCCAGTAGGGGGCACACGAGAGGCGGCAACCGCACATTGATGTTTCTCTCCCTCTTTCTCCCTTCCTTCCCCTCTCTCCAAAAATAAATAAAATCTTTAAAAAAAATGAAGTGAGATTATGTGTCTTGTACACAAAATACAGTGCCTGGCACTTGGAAAGAAAATACGTATTTGTTTATTGAGGAAGTTTCCATGTTTTAAGTTACACATGAGAAGCTGCTGGACGAGGGACATCGGCTGGGCTTCCTATCCAAGAAAAGAGGAAACCCTGCCACGTGTGGGTTGCAGAAAGGGGAGGGACCAGGGCAGGGCCACATTGTCACCTGCCTAGGTGCCACCAGGCTGTGGGGTCAGGCTCTCCAGTGTCCCTCTGAGCGTTGCTTAGTAACGGTCACCTAGGGACACGGGTGAAGCCTGGTGTGTCACTATGGAAATCGTGCCCGTTTATGGCAATCAGCGATCTAAAGTAAAATAAAGAAAAAAATCAAGTGAGAAGTCAACCACAATCCCACCTCCCCAAAGTGACCGTTGTTCACAGCTGGGACAGAGGTCTGCGGTCCTGAGAGAAGCCACTTATGAAACGGGGACTGAGGCCTGTGCTGGCCCAGATGCCCCAGGGGTCCTAAGGGGACAGTCCCTGGGGAGGACTCAGGGGTGGGGAGCTGGCTAGCCCCCCTCCTCCCCCTCTGACCCCTCTCCTCTGAGCCACCTCGCCTCTGCCTTCCTGTGCTTCCCGCGTCTCCTGGTGTCCACGTCTGTCCCCAGCCCCTGTGCCTCTCTGAACAAGGACAGTGCATGACTGACCAGGGCACGCCGAGGCCTCGCAGGACACTTGGCACAGAGGGAGCGTTCAACGCGTGTTTATTGAAAATGCAGCGCTGACCTGGAATACCAGTTCTTACTCCTAAATGCTTACGGGGGCGTTCAGGCACTTTCCTGTGGCTCAGACACCTGGTGAGACAGAGGCGAAGCTCCAGAACCTCTGCCCGGAGCCTGACCACTGGGGCCCCTGGGCCTCCTCGGGGACTGCCAGACTCCGGCTTACTGCCCGCAGCTCCAGCCCCAGGGCTGGCCAGCCTGGTGAGAAGGTGGTGCTGGGAGGGCGGGTCCGAGGTCTAAGGGAAAGATGACCTGAACTGTTTTCCAGGGGGTGACCCCTTCTCCCTCTTCCTAGAGGACAGCCTCCTTCAGTCGGATCTGGCCCTCACCATACCTGGTCAAAGCCCAGAGGTAAAGACAGTGGGTCCTTGACAGGTGAAGACTCACCTGAGGCAGGTCTACGCCCCAAGCATGAGCCAAGGCCCGGCAGTTGGTAGGACCTCAGTAAATGTGTGTTGGTGGATTTAGGCCTGGAAAGGGGGTCGCCTTAGGGCAGGGCAGAGGAGAGGGGGTGAGGGGACCATCTCCTGTCATCTTGGACAGCTCACCATCAGGCCTAGTGCAGAGAAGACAGGATTTGGCAGAAGACATGGATTTCAATCCTGATACCCCTTCCTAATGAAAACAAGCAACTTACTTCATTTTTTTTAAGTTTTCCGAAGTGTAATTTACATGCCATAAAATTCACCTACTTTGTGCAATTTGATCGCCATCTACCTACAGAGTTGTGCAACCATCCCCATGCTCTCACCCTGGCCAGATGGCTCAGGCGGTTGGAGCATTGTTCCCGATGTGCTGAGGCTGCAGGTTCAATCCCTGGTCAGGGCACATGAAAGAGTCAACCAGTGAACGCATAAGTAAATGGAACTACAAATCGGTGTTTCTCTACAAACAATTTTTTAAAAATTGAAAAGCATCACACGACCTCACTTTAAATCACTTCCACCCTCCACACAGAAACCCCGTGCTCTTTTTCCCATACCCACCCCAGCCCCAGGCAACCACCGCCTGTCTCCACAGACTGCCTGGATAGTCCGTGCAAACGGGGCCGCATACTCTGTGGATTTGGTAACTGGTGTCATTCATTGAACAAGTGTTTGAGGCTCATCATGCAGCAGGTATCAGCACTTCCTTCCTTGTTACTGCTGAGTAACAGTCCACCGTGTGGGTGTAACAGTGTTTATCCAGCCGCCAGTTCATGGTGGTTCCTGCTTCTCGGCTGTTGTGAATGATGCCGCCACGTGTGCAAGATGTGTGCGGACACGTGTTTTTCTGTGCAAGATGTGTGTGGACATGTGTTTTTACTTCCCCTAGGAGGGAAATGCCTAGGAGTGAAATTCCTGGGTCATACGGTACTCAACCAGACTTTCCGAGGGACTGCCAGACTTTTTCCCAAGTGGCTGCACCACCTCACATCCCCACTGGCAACATGAGGAGGTTCCAATTTCCCCACATCCTCACCAACCCGTGTCGTGTATTTAACTAAGAACGGGTGTGAAACACTATCTCATTTGGCTTGGGGTTGCATTTCCCTAATGACGAATGATGCTGAGCATCTTTTCACGTGCTCACTTGCTGTTTGTATATCTCCTTTGGTGAAACATCCATTCAAATCTTTTTGGACAACTTATTTAACCTCTTTGAGCTTCACGTTAGTCTTAAATCATACCTAGCTCCTAAGGCATGAGATCTTACATAAGGGCCATGCCAAGGGCCCACCATACAGTGGGGACTTCATCATGACAGCTTTTAACACCGTTGTCACTTTGGCCCCACAGCAAGGGGCCTTCCCTGTGAGGTCTCTGGCCTGGAGTTCGAGCCGGGGGTGCCTGGACCGCGGGGAAAAAGGTTCTGCTCCCTCCTCAGTGGGAGGGTGAAGGGCGAGGGGTCTCCCGTGCTCTCGATATTCTGTTGAACAACTGCACAGGAGCTCATTCCACACCCACCTTTACATGAAGCATGACCTCCATATTCACAGGGGATGGCACCGGAAGTCAGGGACATCCAGTGACTTCTCTAAGGCGGCCTTGCTGAAGTGGTAGAAACTAGGGTTTGAACCCAGAGCTGATGTCAAAGCCACGACACAGCCAGCACGCTCCTGGGACAAGCACCAGGCACACGGCCTTTGTGGCCGGCACACCCAGCCTCGGCTCCCGAGAGGCAGCAGAGGCAGTGGCAAAGAACTCGGACGGACTCGCCACTGACTGCAGTTATAACCCTGGGGTGAGTCGCTTGTCCCCTCTAGGCCTTGGCATCTTCTACAAAGTGAGCAGAACAGCGGCTTCTTCAGAGGGCAGTCAGAGGAGCCGGTGCTCACGGGCCGCTTGGCTCTTCTCGGCCATGACCTCTGGCCCATCCTAGAACACAGTCCCCTGACCCTGACCCTGACCCTGGGGGCCGGGCTGGAGCAGCGTCATTTCAGTATTCAAGGCCCGGCCCTATTCCCTCTCATCCCTACTTCGTGCCTGCAGAAGCAGGGGGCACCTGGTCAGGGCCTCGAGTTCCCTACAGTGACTTACAATGAAGCATAAGAAAGGCCAGGTAATAAAAAATAAAACTTTATTAAAGCAGCTAGACTTAGCAAAAGCGATGAACTCACTGGTGCATCTGTGGAGCAAGAGTGACATACTGCCCAGTCACCTTCCGTGCACACGGACCATGACAATTCTAAGTCGCTCGCTCTTGATTCAAAGAGAAGTGCCCTTGTCATTTTTGTCCCGTCACGCCCTTGACATGGCATCAGCAGACCCCGCTGTGGGCTCCAGTCGGAGAACCAGCGTTGAAGGCCCTCCCCACACCCTCCCACCGGAGCTGGGGCTGACAGTGGGAGGTGCGCAGGGTTCCCTATGGCTTCTGACATCAACCATCCCTTCCAAGGGTCTTCTAACCTGGGACAGTAGGGGCAACTAGGGCTGCTTGGCCTGGACAGATTGAAGGAGGTTTGATAACCAGGGGCTGACAATGACCTGAGCCTGCCCTCGCCTGCGCGGCCCCCGCAGGTGAGGGCTCTGGTCCCAGAGGGCAGCAGGGCTGCCTTAGTCCTTCTTGCCTCCCAAGGCCAAGTTTCTGGTGAGGAGCTTCCCTGAGTTGCAGTGAGTCAGCGTGGATGCGGTGGGGGATTCCAGCTTCACTCTGTCCAGGAGGGTCTTCTTGAGGGCCGCTGGGGAGACCTTTTCTTGGTCAGCCATGGACTGCAGCTCTCTGGAGACAAAGCCCCAGTGGGGTTTGAGGGGGAAGGCACAAAACCCTGCAGCAAAACTTCTCGAGGCTTCCCCATCCACACACCACCCAACCCTTGTTGACTTGATACCACCCAAAGTTAGAAGGCCAGCCAAGCACTCCCCCCACCTCCCCAGAAGTGCCCTTAAACTAAGTATGGGTCACTACACAGACACAGAACGCCAGCTGGTATCTGTGATCACACTGGGGGAAGGGGAGAGGGAGTGTGGAAAGCCGCAGGGCTTAAAGCCATGGACTTGAAGTTGAATCCTGCCTCTGTCCCTTATTAGCTGTTTGACCTTGGGAAAACTGTCTGAGTCTCAACGTCCTCAGCTATGAATCAAAGCTAATCCCAACTATCAGAACTGTGGCGAGAACTAAATGAGGTAAAGCCTGCAAGCCATTAGCCAGTAGGTCGGGATTATAAACACAGCAGAGACCCCAACACTGCTCATGAGACCAAAGACAGCCGGTTCTGCCAGACAGGGCCCTGCCCAGAACTGCGCCCACTGGGAACTGGGGCCCTGGGCGAAGGAGAGAGACCCACCGTGTGCGGATGCAGGAGGCCTCGACAGCATTGATGAGCAGGGAGCGGAAGCCCCCGCTCTCTAGGAAGTGCAGGGCGTGGATGGTGGCCCCCCCAGGAGAGCAGACATTGTCCTTGAGCTGGCCTGGATGCTGCTCTGAGTCCAGCAGCATCTTGGCAGCCCCCTAGAGCAGAAGGGGAACATGAGCGACACACACTGCAGGTGCACCCTGGGAAAGGCTCCCCCAGTCCTCCTCCCAGCTTCCAAACCAAGCCCTGCCCCCCGCGCACTGTCCCGCAAGACCCCCCAGCCCAAGCCCTGGTCCAGAACACACAGAGGGAAGATACTGACCAGTAAGGCCTGGGCCCCCAGCCGGACTGCCAGGCGCCGTGGCAGGCCCATCTTCACCCCACCGTCGGCCAGCGCGTCCAGAGCCATGAATGCCTGCAGAGACACTCACTGAGTCTTGGGGTCGCTGAGTCTTGGGGCAGCAGACACTCGAGGGCACCCTGCGGGTCTTCTTTTCCTGATGACTGGAGCTAGCACCAAGCAATAGCTTCCTCCACCAGCCAGCTGCACCCAAGAGGTGGGCGGCACCCGCAGCCCAGCCTGCCTGCCATCCCATCTTGCTCCCTTGGGTCCCCAGAAGGCTGAGTAAGTATATGAGGGCCTCACGTAGGCAGGCCCGCTGCCGCTGAGCCCGGTGACGGCGTCGATCAGGTCCTCCTCCACCTCGGCGCAGAAGCCCACGCTGGCCATGAGCTGCTCCAGCAGCTGCCCGTCCTCCACCAGGGCATGGGTGCCTGTGGCGTACACCGTGGCCCCCTCCCGCACCACGACGGGTGTGTTGGTCATGCAGCGGATCACCTTGGGTGTCGGCTGGAAGGCCAGCAGCTTCTGGAGCAAGGAGGAGGGCGGGTGAGTGGCCAGGGTGCAGCTCCCACTAGCACCCAGCCCTCCCCTCACACCAGGGCGTGAGAGCTGAGACAGGCACCTTCTCCACAGAGCTGATCGTGACACCGGCTGCACAGGAGACCACGATGTGCCTGGGCTGGACGTCAGCCCCGATCTCGTCCAGGATGAAGGGGATGATGTGGGGCTTCACGGCCAGGAACAGGATGTCACTGTGCCTCACCACCTCCTTGTTGTTCCGGGTCAGGTTCACCCCCAACTTCTGCAGGAGGGAACCGCCCAGCTCACAGCCTCACCAGGCGCAGGCCCTCCCATGGAGCAGCTGGACCCCTGCCAAGCCTACTTGGCCCGCTGCAGCCTGGAATTCCTTGCCTTGTCCCCTCAGGGTCTGCCCCTACCCTACTGGTACAAAGTTTTCCAGTGTTGCTACTGGGCAAACGAGCACCAGTGCAGAGCGTGGACAAGCTTCTCCATGGCAACCAGGAAATGGCTGTCCTACACCCCCACCAATCCTCTAGTACCCAAGGCACCCACCCTCTGCCAGGTAAGAAGTCTCCACGGCTGGAAAGTGACAAAGAGAAAGGTGAAATGCTAGCACCCAGCGGTCGGAAGGCCCGCAGAGCTGGGTCAGGCCCTATCCCAACCATGGACACTTATTCTTCAGACTGTGTGGTCTCCACATGGTCCAGGGATGGTTGGAGGACACCCATAGGGCTCCAAGGATACTGTGGCCTCCATTTTATAAATAAGGAAACTGAGGCTCGGAGGACCTTAAGGACACACAGGCAGTCCACGAAGACAAAGGAGTGTTTACTGGGTACCTACTACGTGCCAGGTGCTTTCCACACATACTACCTCAATTACTCTAACCACCCCAGAGCCTGGATTTGAACCGCAGCCTGTTTGTCCGGGTGCTCTCACCACATTGAGCTGTCCCAGAGAAGGTGGGGGATCCTGATGCTCCGGATGGGAGGGAGAGTCAGCCGGCTGATGTCCAACTTAGGGGCCGAAGCCTTCCTCCTGGGCCCCCACCCTGTCCCCCACACCCCTCTGTCCCACCTACCCTGAGCGCGCACACCGTGGGCAGGTCCATTTCCGGGGAGCTGGCTAAGATCTTGTGAGCCGACAGGACGCCTACAACAGACGGGGCTTTTCAACTGGGGATCATGGCCCACCCCGTCCCCACGCTTTCCCTGGGAAAGCAGAATCAAAGCCCGCCTTGCTCACCGTGCCGACCTCCCTCTCCCCCTCGATCTTTTTTACACTGACATAAGGCTCTTGCCGCTTAACAGGCCGCCCGCGCATCGCTCTCCCGCCACCACGCGCTCACCTGCGGCCGTGAAGCCCCGCGCCAGGGCACAGGCCAGCTGGCCCGCGCCAATGAAGCCCACGCTCATGGTCCTGGGCTTGGCGTCCACCCGGCAGCAGCAGGAACCCGCTCAACGCGACCCGGGAGGCTGCCCCGGAGAAAGGCGGAGCGAGAGAAGACCCCGCCCGCGCTGTGAGAGACGCGGAAGTCGGATCGGCGGCGTTTCTTGCACCTTCCGGCCCGGATCCGCCTACTTCTCTGCATTCACTCAGACCTCGCTGCGGGGCCCACGTGACCCCGCCCCGCCCAGACAGCCAATCCGCTGCCGGGATCTCAGGGCGGGCCAATCCGAGGCCGAGCCGGGGCTGTGTGCCCGCCTCCTGTGTAAAACAGTACTTTACACGGGGATTATTAAATCCTAGAAATTAAATACAGACACACAGAGTGAGGCCACTTTTATTCCAGCAGATTATCTATATTCAGTTGGGGTTTTTTTTGCTAAATAATAATAAAAAACTAAATACATGTGGTCTTAACTGGTGACCCGTCTTCTAAAGCAGGGGAGAAGTAACTAAATAATGCACGAGCAATGTTCGCTAGGAACCCGGAGAGGGTGAGGTTAGGGCTGTCTGATCCCCAAGGCAACGACGTCTTAGAGCTGAGACCCAGCTCCTCCTTTTCACAAGGACAGCGTGGGTGGCTCAAAGGCTTCTACGTTCGCATGAGTTCAAAGCTTGTCACCCTGGTAGATTCAGGAACCAGTTGTCCTGATTCCCTGACCGCTCGCCGTGGCCTGAAGCCATTTCTCTTCCCTCAGCACCCTCTCAGGGTCCGAAATGAGTCGACATTTGGGAGATGGGGCTTCATTTCTGGACACCCTCCCTATGGACAGGAAACAGAAGGGTTTTAGGGTTTTGTTTTAATTCATTACGTAGTAGAGTAAATGAGTTTGATCTCCCCAGCCCTTATGATGGGGTGTGTTGTCCTCGACTCAGCTGAGAATCTGCCAGAGAACAGAAGCTCCCAGCAGACAATCTATCCATGTTCAGCTACACCAGCTAACAAGTACACCAGAATATCCTACTCAGCAACCCCAACGGGCATTAGTCACTCATATAAGTGCTTAGGGTGATGGACAGAAGGACAAGAAATGGAGAAATACTCGGAAAGGTAAAATACGGGCCCTAACTGGGGCAAGGGAAACTTGCTAAGTGGAAAACTACAGCCTACACTAAGACCTGCTTTGGTGCACGTGTTTAGTCAGAGCCTCAGTGGCCCTGCCCAGCGCCTACGGCTCCAGCTTCCTTGGCACGGGCGCCCCGTCCGAGGCGCAGCTGCACTTCTGCACCCTCATGTTGGGCAGGCTGACCACCCGGGGCCGGCGCCTGCCTCCTTCCTCCATGCTGACGATCACGGGCAGCGAGGTCGTCTCTGAGGCGATGCACTGTCTTGGCCCCAGAAATGGCCACTTGAAGGTCAGGGCCTCCGGGGGCTGCTGGCAGGTGCCCACACACTCATAGGCCAGGAAGCCCGGGGGCTCCAGGACCCAGTTCTCAGCCCACTTCATCCCCTGCAGGTCAATGTACATCTCCTGGCGGCAGCAGCGGGTGCCCTCGCTCACTGGCGCCTTGGGGTCACAGTTGCCCTGAGCTCTGTGGGGACGAGGAGAGGCGTGGTCAGAGGTCAGCTGGGAGAGTGGAGGTCAGGGGGCCCAGGGAGGACCTTGGGGGGTGTCTGGGAGGAAGCTGTATGACCCATCTCTCATGATGTTAAAAAAGCTGGATATGCATGATAAATGGTGAATGAATAAACACCCAAAACATAAATCAGCTGCTGTTTACTAAAGGTTTCCTCATATGCCAGCCACTGGAGCAGGTACTTCACATATGTTATCTCAGATGGCACCTGCATTTATCCTGACATGAACCTTGGTGAGCTTCCAGCATTATCCCTATTACACACGAGGACACCCAGACCCAGAGGCGTGAAGCGGCATGACAGAGACCCTGCAGCCAGCAGAAGGCAGAGCTGCACAGAACACAGGCTGCATGATTCCAAAGGCCTGGTACGTGTCCCCTGAAGAAAGAATTCACGCATGACAGAGGAAAGCTGTTCAACTTAGTAACAGCTTATGTTAATAGTTTTCAAAGAATTAATTATGCAAAAGGATAAAGTGAAAATAGATGATTAGAATAATGTATGTGCCAATGACAACACAAAAACCCACTGAAAATATCTGAAGGTGTTTTTCAATAAAATGTTTAAATAATGCAAATTTCCACCCTTAGAAACTGACATACAGTGGGGAGTGGGTTGCATCCTGGGCTGTCTGCACCCACCCACCCAGCTAGTCCTGGGGGTCGAGGGCCTGGACCATGTAGTCTGATCCTGCCCTCTGGGACCTACCCGAACTCCCTGAGGTCCAGGGTGTGCAGCTCCAGTTGGGGCTCACCCTGCCGGGTGCCCGATGGCCCCTGGGAGGCGAAGCGGACCAACTTGTGGGCGCTGGAGGCCAGCGGGCCTGGGTGCTCCCTCTGCACCGACACCTGCAGCAGCAGGGGCTCCTGGGGCCGGCTCAGCTGCTGCCAGAAGTTCACCGCCTCGGTCACATCGAAGGCTTTCCAGCCACTCTCAAGGATGGACACCGCCCTGCAACACCAGGCGGAGACAGAGGCGCACGCTGAGGGCTGGAGACTGGAGGAATCTATCCAGCCCCTTCCCATCCCCCTCCTATTCCCCTCCGGAGGATGGACCAGCCCCTTCCCACCCCTGACCCCCCCGCCCCACTTCCGTGCCCCACTCTCCCTACACACGTCCTAGCCAGGGCTCCCCCACCTGGAGTCAATGAGGAACGTGCGGTTGGAGCCATCATCCCGGACCTGCAGCCACTCGACAGTGACCCGGGCTCTGTCGCTGCGAGGAGAGAGCAGCGCAAGCCTGCGGAGCGCGGCCTCGGGGACCGGCTCCTGGAAGAGGCGCAGCACCGCCTGCACCAGCTCGCTGTCGGGGGGCAGCCGCTGCTCCATGCGGAACACCAGCAGGCACGTGGAGGCCTCGGATACCAGGAACCTGCCGGCCACCTCTGGGGACAACAGCAGGGTCAGCGGGGCCTCTCCAGGCACCAGGGGACCTCTGAGAGTAATAGGACCACTGAGGAGGTGGCCAGGTGGAGAGAGAACCAAGCCTGCTTACCTAGAAAGCTTCCTAGGGCCTGTCCGTAGCCTTTTATAACAATCCCCGGGAGCAGGAAGGGCAGCCCTTGGGCCCTGAGCTAACAGGGTCAGCTGAGATGCTGAACATCAGAATCCTTACCTTGGGCACTTGGGTGTGTCTCTGGGCACCCAGGCAGTGTGTCCCAGCCCCATAGAGGGGCCCCAGCAGCCTTCCCAAATGGGCACATCCAGTTTTAGCCCCCTCCCCGCAAGGCCCAGGCTGTAGCTGGGAGGGAGTCCTCACCTCGGAAGTTCTGGCTGAACCTCTTCCCTCGGGATCGGACCCCGTGACTGCGCCTCAGCAGGGCCACGTACTGGGCCCTCACGTGGACAGGGGTGACCAGCTCTTCCGCGTCACTCTTGTCCAGGATGGGCACCTCACTGAGGTGCAGCTGCCCCAACAGGCTGCTCAGGATCTGCTCCTCGGTCACAGCCACCCCAGGGCCCATCAGCGGCAGCGCCCAGAGCACCCAGCAGAGCCACAGGGACCTCATGGTGCCACTCAGGAGGAGGAGCAGAGCAGTGTGTCCCCCGAGGAGTGTCCGGGAGGGTCCCAGCTGGGTGTGCTGAGAGCCAGGCTGGGCCAGCTTTATAGCCAGCCCTGGGCTGGGCCTGGGTGGTGAAGGGGGGGCGGGGAGGTCACACCCCTCGCCCTCCTGGGAGCTCCCCAGCCAGACAGGTCCCTGAGCCCTGTGGAGGGGCTGTCTGGGAAGGGCACGAAGCCTGCCTGGATGCCACACGGCGGGAACCTCTAGCCACGTCTGTCTGACAGCTCAGTAATAATCTTAGTGCCTATTGAATTTCCCTGGCTCTATCCCAGTCCTAGTCTAAGAAAGAGCAAGACTATTCTGTGAAAAAGTCCCACGAGCCAGAGCCAGCTGTAGAAGTCCCTTTCCTGGGGGCCAGCCTGGGTTTGCTCCCTGCGAAGGAAGCAGGGGAAGCAGTCTGCATTCCTGTGGTCCTGGGCCAGGCCCTGCTCAGGGCATTTCACAGAAGCCCCATGAGTCATCTCTATCCAGTCCCCACAAGCCCCCGTCCTCTCCACAGTCCCTCAGGAGACCTGGTCCTCCCTTGTGACAGAAGGAAGCTAGATGTTGTCCGGGCAGAAATCTGGCAGCTCGGCTCTTTGGAAGTGCCCGGGAAAGAGATTTCTGCAGCGTCTTGGCAGCATGAGAGCCCGGCATCCTCCTGGGGAGTGTGCTATGCAGGGAGCCTGGCCGCTGACCCCCGCCACCAGCACTCCGTCCAAGCCCATGCCGTGCCTGGACAGGGCGCCAGGGACAGGAACCCAGAAGGTAAAGGCCAGAGCTGCCCAGAGTCCTGTCTTGTCCAAAGCCACAGGCTCTGGGCACATTGTGGGGGGAGGGAGGGAGTCCCCTGGGCCTCCTCACACAGTTTAGACAGGCTGGGCTCTCATATGCTGCTCGCTGGCCGTCTGACCTGCTAGCAAATTCCTTCACCCCTCGGTGCTTCAGTTCGCTCATCTGAAGGAGGGGGCGATGGTAATGGGCTCTGCCACATGGCTGGTAGGAGGGTCAAATGCAACAGCAGTGCCTGGTGCATAGTAAGCCCATACAAAGGTTCACTGTCACCTGCACAGTTGCTTTCCCAGAATGGTGACAACCAGCAGAGCTCACTGGGTACTGGGTGCTGCTCTAAGCTCTGGACATGGACTCACAACAGCCCCAGGAGGCCGGTGCCGGCACCCGCCCAGAGCGAAGTCACAACCACATGTGGTGAAGGGACCTGCCCGCACCCACCCAGCAAGCGGAGGGCTGGGGAGGTCATCTGTCCCCAGCGACTCCTCCTGGCCCAGGAGATTTGAGGATGTGCAGGAGGAAGCCCTTCCCAAAACCCATGTCCTGTCACATGGGAGGTGAGCAATGACGGTGAAAGAGGACGAGGAGGACTGTGGGTGAGGGCGCAGGGGCCCAGTGGGCAGGGCGCATCCCCCTTCCCCTTTCCAATAAAGGTGCTGTGTCACTGGCAGGTCTCTTGTGCCACCCCCCTGCCACTGTGCTCGTGACACATTCCAGGCTGAGGGGGAGAGAACCTTCTGGTGCTCAAGGGTGGGATTTCCCTGGATGAGAGCCTGGGGACATCGCGCATAAAGTGCCACCATCTGCATAGTTGCATGTACGTTGAGGAGCTTCAGTAATAAGGTGGGGGGCTTAGAATTTGGGGATGGGGAGAAACAACACTGGTGATATTCATAATGGCTAACAGTGCATATGGGCTGCACGCTGTTCTGAGTGTTTTACATACTTTAACTCTTTATACTCACGAGTTGCCATTATTGTTCCCATTTCACAGATGAAGAAACTGACTGCCCAAGGTTCTACAGCTAGCAAGTGCCAGAGCTGGGGTTGCTCGAAGGGAAGGAAACAGGGATTCTGCCAAATACGAACACAGGACAAGGTAAGAAGAAATACCGAGATTTTAACAGCTGAACCCAAGAGGGGAATCTCGGGGTGAAAGGACCAGGCCACTGCCACTTCCGGGCTCCCCTTTCCTTTTCTCTCCCTCTTCCCATTTCCACGGAATCGGTGTCATTCACAAGGAGGATTCAAATCCCATCTTGGGGCTCCTATCTCAGAGAGCTTGAACCTTCTGAAACTATAAGGCGCCACCTCTGTGATGGGCCCAAACAGGCCCTCCTGCTCTCTCTGTGACAAGTGTAGCTTTCTTCAAAAGAGTCGTGTTGCTTTCCTTTGCAAGTGATGATTAGTGGGGACAGGCCTTGATGCAAACATTTGGGCCTCAAGTCAGGCCAAAAGGTGCAGAAGTATCCCATTTACAGGCGGCCGGGGCCTGTGGCCCCTAGTCCCTTGAAGCTCTCTTCTGGGCTGGTGTTCCATAAATATGCAAAGTCCGCCAGCCTGGGCGCTGGAGGAGAGGAAGCCCTGTGGCTTATCACTGGCCAGAGTGGTGCCAAGGATATGACACCCAGGCATGCCAGGGGCCCTTTGACAGTTCCCAAACACCTAGACCCCTGGAGCTCACTGGGGCTGGCTTCAGCAGGGACCTGCTGTCACAAGGGTGAGAGGACCCTGGGGCTGCTGCGCCCTGACCGACACAGGCTCCTCCCACCACGGAGCTGCCTCCGGGCAGAGGACCCATGGGAGTCTCCGGTGGTCAGGAGCCCTTTCTGCACGGGGCATAACTGACCAGTTAACTGAAACGTCATTTTCCAGCGCACAAAGTCAAGCGGAAAGTCCCTCCTCTGCTGGATTCTCTGCCACCCTCACCCCCAGATGTCTGTCGGGTGCTCGCTCCTGAGCTGGCCTCCCAGCACGGAGACCCTACAGCTGAGTGCTCAGTGGGGACTGGAGCGGCCCAGTCACTCCCAGCGTCGCTGACCGAGGACCGGTCCCATCGACTGGGGCGGGTTTCGGGAGCGGCAAGGGGCCACTGAGAACCTGGGCCAGCGGTCCACCGCTAGGAAACGGAGAACCCTTCTCTATCTCAGGGACCTCCCTTAAGGGGGTGTCCGTCCAGCAAGGTGCCATGCCCTCCTCCTCCTCCCTGTTACTTTGGAGAATCGGATGGAGATGATTCTACAGCAAGTCCCTGAACAACGTCATTTTGGTTCCTGGGCATTTTGTTGTAACGCTGATGAGGAAAAGAAAAAACATCACTCCCTGGCCATGGCCATGGCCACGGTCCGCCTGGAGTTGGCACAATCTCCCCACGTCTGCATGGGTCTCCCCAGGGACTCCGGACCCTCCCACATCCCAAAGATGTGCACGGGAGGTGAGCCAGCATGTCCGCGTCGTCCCATTCTGAGTGACATGAGGCCCTGAACTGACATCAGCAGGTTGGGAAACAATGACCATATGGGGTGTTACTCGTCTTTCTTAAACATATCGTATAGCTCACATTTATCTCAGTGTTTGATATTAGAAGTGTTTTGGCTCTCTTATTAAAAGTTTGGTGATGTTTTTGTGACCAGAGATATGCCACAGGAATTTAGCATTTCTATCAACTAGCCTTTTGTAACATTGGCTTCATTATACGTCGTTTCCCTTGGAGCCGCAGTTTCCGAGGACTTTCTGTACAGATGGTTCTGATTCTTTATAGAATCGGAGCTGAAGTGGACTCCCCAGGCCATTGTCCTGCCCCCAGTTTTAGAGCTAAGAAACCTAGGCTCCTAGAGGGGACGTCCCCAGGCTCACACAGCTGAGGCCTGCAGAGTCGTGTCTTCTGGTCTCCAGCCCCAAGTTCCTTCTGCACCCTCAAGCTGTTCCTGGTGTTGCCCGACCCCCTGAAGCTGGTGGGAGGCAGCCAGCAGCTCCGGGTGGGTGGGGGGCCCGGTCGCCCCAGGGTCTGGGCAGGCCTGGGCCGGGAGGCCTGAGCAGCAGGCAGACAGAGGATCAACTTCCAGACTCCTGTGGCTTCCTGGACGCAGGCTCCTGGTCCTGAATGTGGATTCCAGGCGGCCTGCAGTTTTGCTCAGGGGAAATAAAATAATTGGGCAATTAGCTGGTGGCCAAGAGAAGACCAGGAGTGTGGATTGGGAGGCTTTTTATGGGGACTCGGTGGTCAGGAGGAAGGCAGCTGCCCTTTGTCATGCAGAGGAAGGGACCAGGCCTCCCCTCTGAGTGAGGGTCTGGGCCCAGAGTCCGGTGGGTCAGTTGTGGGGTCTGGGGAGCCCTGAAAAGCAGAAAGACTGCAGACAGCCTCTCCTGCCGTGGGGGAGGGAAGACTGTGTATATAGCCGTCTAGCTCAGCCCCTTCCCGCCATGGCTTTCCAAGGCAGGTGAAGCCCATGCTGTTCACAAACCTATGGTGTAAAGAATTTTTTAATTTTTTCTGAAGACTTTTTCTCACTATGCTGCGGATGCTCCACAGGTAACTCACCGTACGAACGCTGGAGGAAGACGCAAATACAGGGCCCAGCAGAAGCAGGGCTAGAGTGTGGTTGGTAGGGTACCAACACGGGTGTAGTAATTTGTAGTTTTAATTTGAACATTTCGCCTAAAATGTCATACGGTGTGCTTGAGTGTGATATTGTTATGTGACAGAAGTACATGCTTGTGATTTTGTAATAAAAGATTTGGTGATAAAAGAGGGGCGTTATTTGTGCCGGACCCTGGACTTCGCTCCCCCACGCACACCTGGGACTGAGGACACTTAAAAACCGGTCTCCGCGCCCCCTGCCCACCTCGGCCTTGAGGTCACCCAGCCTTCCAGCCGGCTTTGTCCTCTCTGGACAGGATGCCATGGTTTGGGCAGTGGTGACCCCTTGACCTGGGGTCACTCCACACAGCTTGGCCATCACGGAGCCACAGGGCCAGCTGCCCCTGAGCTTTGGGGTTGGACCCCCATTCCTCACCTCCCCTCAGCCCTAGACAGCTTCTCCACAAGCCCTGCCCTGGCACCTGGCACCTGGCACCTTCCACCAAGTCTGGATTTGTCACTGGGGGTAGCAATGTCTACCTGGAACCACTGAGGAATCCTGGCCCCCAGCCCGGGCCTCCTGAGTGGGCTTTGCGTGGGGCACGGTGAAAACCTGGATGTTGACTTCTCACATTAGGCTTGGGAAGGAGCCTGAGGGTGGGGGCGGGGGGGGGGGAGTGCAGCAGCAGGCCCGTGAAGACAAGACAGCCCATCATACCCAAAGTTGTACTTCCGTCACCCAAGCCAGGCCAGATGATTCCTCAGCTTCCTGATTGGCTGTGAAGAGAGGAAAGAAAACGATCAGGAAAAAAAAATGGAAAAGAAATTTTTCCTAAGCTCTCTTCCCTGAAAATTTGAGAGTAAGAACAGGTGAACAGAAAGGCTTTTTCTCTCTCTGCCTACTCTAAATATATTCATATTACATGCAAATTAAGTTAACCATCTAATCCTCTTAAGTGAACAAAATTTTCCTCTAAATTTCTATTTCTTCTCTACCACCCTCGCCTGCAAAAACCCATTTCTGTCTTTCCCAAGAGCGTCCACACTTCTGAATATTTTCACTTTCAAGCACCCTGGCACAGAAGGCAGGGGGCCGAGGTGCTTATTCTGAACGGTGCTTCTCTGCCTGACGGCCCCTCACCTGTCGCTTCCAAGGCAGCAGGGAGCCAGGGCTCTGGCTGGAGGCTGTGCCCAGCCTGGCTCTCCCACCCTGCACCCTGCTTCGCTCACCACAGCCCCCTGCGCCAGCCGTCTGGCCTCTCACAGAGCAGCCCTAGACGGGCCCATTCTGTCTCCTAGGCCTAAAAGCCCTCCCACTCTCACCTTTGCAGTGTTCTCATCTGGTCCGTCTCAGACAAACTTCCCTTCCTTCGTGAAAATTCGCCCCTCGTGTTCTGACCGTCCCATCTGTCCCTGCCCAGTGCATCGCTGGGAGCTCTGGGTGCCCGTGGTCCCATGTGAGAACAGCTGGACAACACTCCCTGTGGACTTCCAGACACACAGGCTTGTGCGCAGTCGTCCAACCGGGCAGAAGCTCAGCGAGGGTTGAACACCCTCCTGTTGGATGCTGCAGTCGTGCCGAGCACGGAGCTTAGACAACATTTGGGGAGAGAGAGAGAGAGGGACAAATGGATGGATCAGCCTCTTTTTGCTAAACATTTTGAAATTTGTTTTAAGAGACATGAGATCACAGCCCACGTTAAGGCCAGCATTCATTCCGGAAACTAGTGGTAAACACATACAACTTCAAGGTCGAAAACCATATACAGTTGGCAGAGGGACAGACAGTGACAAGTGTCTCCTACACTGCTCCCTAACCCCTGGTCCGCTTTCCCAGAGCAGTGCTGTGTCTTGGACTTCAGGACGGCCTGAACCTACACGAGACCAGCGACCTGACAGATAACATCGGTATGTGCAGCGATTTTCAACCTTTTCCATCTTGTGGCACACTAAAAAAACATATTTTACCCTGATCTGACAAACACAAAAGGTGTTGTTTTCATTCATTTACACCGAAGAGCTACTGTCGTGTGGGCTGTCGTCACTCGTTCATCTGACAATCTAAGGGAAAAGAGGTCAGTGCCCCTGACTCAATAGTCAGGTAGTGCACGGTTTTAAAATTCTTGCAGCGCACCAGTCGGGAAATCGCTGGTCTACGGCAACCGGTTCTTCTGCTTTCACTTTGCCACAGGGCGATGCGGCCAGGAGTGGTCAGAGCCAGAGCTGGGCACCAGTGCTCCCGGCCTCTCACGGGATCGCCCTGTTCCAGACAGAAAATTCTTAAAGGCTGGATCGTATCATATTTTCGAGGCTGTAGGTACTGAGTGGAGGGCCCTGGGATTGACACTGAGGTCTTTACCCCATTCTCCAATCTCCAGCAGGCTCAAGCCCTCCGGGAAGAAGGATTTGCACTTTCTGAGAGGTAATTGGAAAGGCGGTCTGAGTAAACAAAATACATAATAATGAGCCTGGAGTCATTTGAAAATCAGTAGGATTAGCCCTCTCCTGCTGGGATGGATCCTTTTCGCAGACACTTAAGCATCTTACCAAACGCTCAGCGCTGCTGCTATCGCGGAAAGGAAACGAGCTTTTGCCATCCACGACTGGTGAGAAGCCGCAGGCGTGTTTTACCCCTCTGTGCATGTGCCTCAGGGAACGTGACACTCCAGCCACCAAGCAGCCCCTACACCTCCTGCAAACACTTTCTGCTTCCTCTGCGACGCAGCTCTAGGCCGTCCCTTGAGCATTTGGCCGGCCTCTTGGTCTCTAGGCTCTCGGAGAGGCTCCAGGCGGGAGCTGATGAGTTCCCGAAAGAGAGAGAGAGAGAGAGAGAGAGAGAGAGTGTGTGTGTGTGTGTGTGTGTGTGTGTGTGTGTGTTCAAAGACCTCGCTGACCTTATTAACCAATGTCACCCCAATACATTTAATTTCTTGAAAAAGACATTTCTATCGTACAAAATCAAATAGCAAAGAGGGTTTGTAAAGAAAAGCCATGGTCCCCCACGCCGCCCCTTTCCGCTCTCCAGCCAGCACAGCTGCTGCCTTCCTGCCACACGCCCCGTCGGTCCACACGCCCCGTCGGTCCGCACCGCCCTTTGCTTTCATCCACCTCTCTCATTCTTAATAAACACGGGGGTCCTTTTAGTTCTTTTTGTCACTTTTGCGAATGTAAACAATATACTAACACCCTTATTTCTTGCTCCTCAAGCCTTAGACAGTGTTCATTGAGGAAATTAGTGACCAACACACACAGTAAGACTTGGGAACTGCCTACCTTCTCCCTCCCCGTCTCCCAGCCTCTACCAGCTGTGCCCTGCCCTTCGCATTGTCAGAGCTGGGAACCTGAACTTCTGCCTCGTCCTCTGTTTATAAGTTGATTTTAAATGCTGAAAAACCAATAAATGACATTTATGTTACCACAATTAGATAAATATTATTTATTGTAGAGCCAAAGAGGATAGATGACTTTTTTTTTTTAACTCTGGGTCCAAAATAAACCCAAAGAAAAGTGTTTCTGGCATCAAAGACAAATGGATTCACTTTTCTTATATAGTCTATCGATTATTCTCAATACCTCATTTTTTTAAAAGATTTTATTTATTTTTAGAGAAAGGAGAAGAAAGGGAGAGAGGGAGATAAATGTCAATGTGTGGTTGCCTCTTGCATGTCCCCTACCGGGAACCTGGCCAGCAACCCAGGCATGTGCCCTGACCAGGAACCGAACCAGTGACCCTTTGGTTCGCAGGCCGGCACTCAATCCACTGAGACACACCAACCAGGGCCTAATACCTCATTTTAATTTGCTTCATATTTAGATCATGATTTTCTTGTTCAGATTTTCATTTTTCTTAGAGTTGCTGTTGACTTTTCTTCTCGTTGACAAAAAAATAATGTGCCTTCATCATATCTTCATAATTATTCATCTATTTCAGAGGATCCAATTTTTTTTTTCTAGCAGTATCTTCCCTTCTTCCAGAAACCTCTGTTCTCTGGCTTAAACTTAGATAAGGTTCTTCTCAAGGCCTGCTTACACAGCTGTCGTTGGTATCTTCTCTCACTGCTTATTTTGGCCAAATCCATTGGTTCCTACCTTTCGTCTTTTCTCCTTCATTTTGCTGGAATACATCTTCAAGTAACTTTCTCAAAAAGGAAGCTTAAATGTCTACAAATGTCTTCACTCTTTCCTTTGACTTGATTGGCTGGGTGTAGAGTTCTAGCTTCAGAAAGGACTTTCCCTCAGAATGCTTATGGCATTGCTCCACCGACTCCCAGTGGTCAGGGCAGGTAGGATTGCTAATGAAAAGTTAGATGCCACTCTAATTCTCTATAGTAATATTTATTATTTATTATTATTATTAACGTTTGTTTTCTCTTAAAGCTTTTGGATCTGTAACGCTGCAATGCAACTTTTTGAGCATTCCTGTTTGGGAACTGTGTATGGGTATTTCTCTATTGGTATTCTATTAGAATATTGGTATACTGTGTATATATGTTAATATATATTTATATAAGGAAATATGATATATATCTATTTCTCTAAGATAGATACTGAGAACTGGGTAGAAGAATGTGCATATTTTACAGTTTTATCAGAATCTGCCAAATTGCTCTTTAAGAACTCTCTATTCATTTACAGACCCAACCGTGTCTGAGTAAACTGGTGTCCGCACACCCTCGCCCTCTCTTAATTAAGCTCCTCCGTTTTGCTACTTTAACATGGGGTCGGGGGGGGGGGCGGGAACAGTACTGCCTTTATTTTGCATTCCTCTGATTAACGTTGAGACTGCATGGCTTTTCCGACGTTCCTGAGCCATGCAGATTTCCACCTCCAGTGCTTTGTTCTGTGCTTTGTCTCTTCCTCACTGATTTGCAGCAACTTGCTCTACATTCTGGATACAGATTCTTTCTTGACTGTGTACATGGCAAATATATTCTCCCAGACCATGGCTGGGATGCTCCCTTTTTTATGGTTTCGCTTCAAGTTTATAGTGCTTTGTACTTTCTTGAAGACAGATTTATTCATCTTTTCTTTGTTGCATTTTATTTAAGAATGCCTTCTTTACTCCTAGGTCTGTGTGAGCCTTTTCATATGAAGTTCTTTAATATATCATACCTTTCATATAGATAGATAGATAGATATACATTTGACATACATACTCTCTATATATACATATATATGTGTATATATATATATACATATCACACACCCTGACTATACGTTCTAAAATATTCATGACTTTTTAGTCTAGCCCATATGTTGCTGTTTTTGAAATAATTTTTTTATTTTAGAACAGTCTTATATTTACAGAAAAGTTGCAAAGACAGCACAGACAGTTCCCCAGATCGCACGGAACCTCCCCTATTATTGACACCGACATCAGCACGGAATTCTTGTCATGATCACTGAACCAATGTTAATATGTTAAGTAAAATGCGTACTTCATTCAGAGCACCTTAATTTTCACCTAATGCCCATCGTTTGTTCCAGGAAACCACTCAGGATACTGCATCCCACTCCACTGCCTTGGTCCCTCGTGGCTGTGTCAGTTGGGCTTTGGATTTCATAAATATCATGGGGAACCTGGGAGCAGAAGCAACGGCTGGAAGCTCTGGGGGGATGTTTCAGTGGGAGGAGCCAAAGCCCTGGGCATCATCAGCACAGAGGCAGTGCCACTCCCGGGGCAGGTGGCAGAGAAGGAAGAGGACACTCATGCCGCCCAGTGGAGAAGTCTGCCCAAATCTCTCCGGAGAGAGAGAGAGAAGTTGCTGAGTAATAAATTATCTCCAGACTCAGTGCTGAAAACACCAAGCATTTACTACCTCACGGTTTCTGAGGGTCCAGAATCCAGGAGCAGCTTGGCTGGATGGTTCTGACTCAGGGTCTCTGGTGAGGCTGCAGTCAGTATGCTGGTCAAAGCTGCAGCCAACTGAAGGTGCAACTGGACTCGCGAGACTCACGCCCAGGCTGGTTGCTCGTGCAGCTGTGGGCTGGAGGCCTCAGCCCTTTGCCAAGTGGACTTCCCAGAGGGTTCAAGAGGCAGCTGGAGAGCCTCAACTCTTTTATTGATTGATTGATTTTTTTTAAAGAGAAAGTGGGGGGAGAGAGTGAAACATTGATTTGTTGCTCCACTTATTTATGCATTCATTGGTTGATTCTTGTATGTCCCCTGACCAGGAATCGAACCTGCAACCTTGGCGTATCAGGGCGACACTATCCAGTCAGGGCCTAGCCTCCACTTTTCCTCAAGGGAGTGGGTCGGGGCTTGAAATCAAAATCGGAGAATTGTCTAAATAGAAGTAATATGTGACGTCAACCAAAGCAAATGTCTCAGAGACTAACTGCCTGTATTTTACAATTTGATTCTTTGCTCATCATTGACTTTTTGGTATTAATTTTCATTTTTAAAAATACTCAATTCAGATAGTACTTGATTACTGAGTGTTTGGAAGCTTCCTTATTAAAGTGGCCTCACTGACCCCAGCCGAGTCCAGCCCTAGAGGGAGCACAGGGCCCCGTGGGGACCAGGAAAGACAGAAAGGAAGGAAATATCAAAAAGGACACAGCAGAGGTGGGACCTTGCTTCCCTGACACCCTGTTCCTTTCTCTACCTTTGTCGCATCACCATGGTTGCTTCTTAACTCGCGAAAGGTGGGAGGAAGGTGTGGAGCGACCGGGAGTCCAGCCTCAGCCCAGTGTGAGACCGCTCCGGGCAGGTCCAAGCCATCTTTGCCCCTCAGCCTCCGGCCTCCCAGAAGCTGATGCCCTGTCAAAAGGGCAGCGTCCCCTTCAGAAAAGGCATTTGTGAGAAGGGGAAAACTGGAGCTAGAACCCCAAATGGGGTCATCTTTCCTCAGAAGGAGAGGCTGGGAGCAGACCAGGGACCCCATGGTCCCGTGACCCCAGGCTCAGTGCCCACAGCTTATACCTGCCCGGGGCTCCCTGCCGTCACATATTTTCAGTTTCTACCCTCACAATCACAGGGGCCTTTGAGAAGGGAAACTGAGACCAAAAAACATAAACTACTTTCATCCACAGTCGGGCAGCCTGATTATCAGAGACCCCATGGGATTTGAACCCAGGTCCCTGGCCCTTCTAGGCTGCACCATAGGCACCTCAGTCTCACGGTGAACAGTCTCTCAGTCCCGCAGGGGGCACTGCTGGCAGCCGGCTGATCCCCCCGAAGCTCATTCGTCCCGGCAGCACTCACTGAGCACCTGTCCTGCAGCAGACACCTCAGAGCTGTGGAGACACAGGCAGGGTGCCGCTCTCAGGCTCGCCTCGGTATGCAGGGCGGTACGTGTGGCCCCGTCCAGCCAACACTGCGCTGACGTGGACTCTCGTCAGCCTCCCCGTGAGCAGCCAATTTCAGCTTTTCCTTCCTCTGGGGTGTGGGAGCTTCCACACCAACTGGGCAGACACAGCCCTGCCACCGTGGGGTGGGACAAGGCCCCGCACAGTGACTCGGGGGTGTAGTTCCTTCAGTCCTGCCTGCGCCACAGCCTTGACCGCGAAGCAAGGTCAACCTCACCGCCCCGAAGGACACTGGCCGGACAGCCTGTAGGCCCCAGTTAATGAGACCAGGCCGGGCAGCAGTGTCAATGAACCGGAGCTCAGGGCCCCTAAGGAAATGTGACGGGGTCTGAAAGAAATGAGGGGTAAGTCAGGAAGTGAGTGGCTGAGACCCAAGTCAGGGGTGCTGGCTTTTGCCCACAGCAGGGACCCCCTCTCTCTCTGGGTGGCCCCCTGCCCCAGCACCTGCTCCCAGGCCATGTCATGTGCTGGCCAAGCCCATGGGGTGCTGGCCGAGTGCTCCTTCTCAATCTGGATGCCGTCACATAATTCATTTGTAAAAAGTCACATTGCACATGGCGATACAGTCCCCATTCCATATGTACGTTACAGTCAATAGCAGGTTTATTCTAAGAGCTGCTAGTGAAAAGGCAAGACGAGGGTAGGAGGGGATATTTGCAACACATAAAAAATATGCTCATGTATCTCTCAGATCGTCGCCTGCGCTCAAAATTAGTAACAGCTTCCCTTTTAGTGTCTCTTCATCTTTCTCAAACTATGTATATTTATGTGTTTCTATAGATACATGCAATTTGGAAATAAATTACTTTTTTGTATTTACCAAATACATTTCCCCCCATTCCAAACTTTTAAATGCAGATGAGTGGAATTTTCTTATTTCTTTGAAAAAATTTTCCAAATAATTTATTTTCCCCTTGGCTTCTTTTTTCCTGTGGATAACAGATTTGATATATTTCTTTCTAAAGCTCTTTATTCCCCACCCCCCAATATTCTCAGAGTCTCTATGTCCCTGCCTCGTACAGAATTGCTGGGAAGCGAGGCGAGGCAGGTGCCATTAGCACCGCTTTCTGTGGCTGCGTAGCAGGGAAAGCTTCAGTCCAGCTGAATGGTCAGGAGGCTGTGGGCGGCAGAAAGAAGGGGAAAAAACCAGCTTCCTGACCATCTAGTTCAGGCCCTGCTGAGGCCATGCACCACCTTCTAAAACAAGGACTGTTATAAACGAACATTTAGGGCAAGTGATCAAGTGACAAGCCAGGCCACACCTGCCCCCCAAGACAGCCTTACAGCACCCACTCCTCAGCACATCCTAGCTGAGCCCCACCCGGCAGTGACCCAGACTGCCAGGCCATGTCTCGTGAAGCCCATTTCAGGGAGAGGAGACAGACGATAAACAAGCCATCTAGAGGCCAGATAATGGGAAGGAAGGAAGTAAACGGGACAAAGAAAGAGACAGTGAGTGGGGAGACCCCAGGGCAGAGGCGACAGTCTGGGGCGAGAACGAACCAGCTTGAAAGGGAGTGGGGAAGACAGGGCCCCGCAGAGGGAGCCTCACGTGGGGGGCTGAGAAAGGGCTTGGCGGGTCCTGGATCAGGAAGTGGTCGGTGTGGGTGGCATGCAGAGGGTGAGGGGCAGGAGCTGGAGGAGGGGGGTCCTAGGCCACAGAAGGGCCCCCGCCTCAGGGAGCCGTGGAAAGCCACGGGGGGTGTCAGGCAGAAAAAGACATGACCTGATCTGCACTGGAAAAGGAACCCTAGCGGGGAAGCAGAGAGCAGGGCACACACACGACGGAGCACCGTTCAGCCCTCAGGTGGACGGGCATTCTGCCATGCACTGCCACACAGGCGAGTCTTAAAGACATGTTGCCACAGTTAAAGAAGTCTGTCTCAAGAGGACAAGTATTGTGTGGTTTCACTTACAAGAAGTCCCTAGAGCGGTCAAACTTACAGAGACAGAAAGTGGAGTGGTGGGTGCCAGGGGCTGGGGGGAGGGAAGCGGGAGTTGGTGTTTAATAGCGACAGAGCTTCAATCTGGGAAAGTAAGGAAGTTCTGGAAGCGGACGGTGGCCGTGGCTGCACAACCGTGTGCATGTACGTAACGCCACCACACTGTACAAGTAAAAATGGTTACAGTAGTACACTTTATATTATTTTGCCACAATAAACAATGTTTACAGACAACGGTGCCTGCTGCGTGGGGGGTGGACGGCAGGTTGGGACCCGAGAGGGGAAGCAGGAGACCGTCAATGGCCTGTCCAAGGGGCTGTGGCCTGACGGGGCAGTGGCCGTGGGCGTGGGGAGAAGTGGGCGGACCTGCCATCCAGGTCACTAGGACGGGACGATGGTGTGGGCCGGGAGGAAGAGGAAGAGGAAGAGGAAGAGGTCACCATGCTTGTGACCTAGTAACAAATGATAATCACAGGATGCAAAATGGGGTAACTAGAAAGCGTTCCAACAAAAGGTGTGCTAGCTTGGTATTGAGTACCTTTGAATTTCCAGAACTGTCTTGCATACTTTTGTATTAAAAATGGTATCTATCACTTTTTCCACAAGATTTAAATGCCCACACATAAGGCCACTGCGAGTCTCCAAGCCCAGCCGGTACCAGGCTGCAGTGCGCCCCGCATCAGACCTCCATCCCAAGGAGACTCAGATCCCTCCAGCAGAGAACAATAGCGAAGGATCAGAAAAGAGTTGTTAGTGAGGAGCATTCATTTTATGGGATATTCAGCCAGCCTGGAAATGATTTTTTCAAGTCTGGTAGATCGAAAGCCGGAGTGAAACGTGAGAATGCAAGAAGCAGAAAGACAGAACCCAGTCAAATTCAGACCTAACCATCTGCACCTAACCATCTGCCTGCCACTTACTCTGTGTGTGTGGGGGGGGGGGGCGGGACCCGCGAGAGGACGTCACTCAGCTCTTAGGGACCCGGTGACCTCTTCCCACTCTCGGATCAGTTGCCCAACCTGCTTGGCTTCCGTGCCTTCGTTAGTGCCCAGCGCCCTCTACTGGCAGCAGGCAGAGGCTTTCTCCCTCCCAGAAATTGGTAGCGTTTTTTTGTGGTTGGCAGGTGAGGAGCAAAGGAATCCCTTTCTCCTCACCTGCCAAACTTGAGCCTGCACTTCAATTGCTCTCATTTTGTTTTTTTTAAAGCAAGATTTCTTTTCTGGATCTTATTTATTTATTTTAGACAGAGGAAGGGAGAGAGAAAGAGCAGGAGAGAAACATCAATGTGAGGTGGCCTCTTACACACCCCCTACTGGGAACCTGGCCTGCAACCCAGGCATGTGCCCTGACTGGGAATCGAACCAGCAACCCTTTGGTTCGCAGGTCAGCGCTCAATCCACTGAGCCACACCAGCCAGGGCTCAGATTTTATTTTGGTAAAATATTCAGTTCTAATCATTTTCCTCAACAACCATGTCTACAAGCAAAGGTTTTAAGTAGGTCTATGCATCCCAGAGGACATGCTGTGTGATCCACTGATGGATGGTGAATAAACCCGGAATTCTATTTGTTTTATAAAATACATCATATTAGTACAGTAGTCCATTTCTCCATTCAATAAATATTTGCTGAGCACCTTTTTAGTACCGGGCACTAAGAAAGGAGACAAAAATCTATGACTGGATATAGATTATCCTCCAGGTGGGAAGAGGCACATTTAATAAGCAAATAAAATAAACAATATGAAAATTGGTAGTATGAAAAAAGATAGCCCTGCTCTGCATGGTGTGGCTCAGTAGATTGAGGGCCGGCCTGCAACCCAAAG
>PVJI01021619.1:0-26739 GCA_004026765.1 Micronycteris hirsuta
CCGACCCACGTCTGGAAGAATAAAAAAATGATTATGGGAAATTTCTTAACACAAAAACCAGATAAAACAATTTTTATGTGATAAATTATATTATTATTTGTCAGAGGATCAAAGCCTATATAAATTAAAGGAAAAAAGACATAATAAAATGAAAAATAACTAAAGTACAAGATCAGAGATGATCAAGGGCTTGCAATTAATAAATATTTAGGAACTTTCATAAAAGAATTATATTGTTGTTCCTGTCCTCAAAACCCTTCCAATCTGTAGCAAGAACCTTAAAAATGTTTTTATCCTTTGATCTAGTAAATCTCCTTCTGTGATTTTATTCAAAAAATGATCATAGATATATACAAATTTATATTCACTAATGCTCATCATATGTTTCCATCTAATAGTGAAAAATTGGAAGCATACTAAAGGTAGTTAATGACATTGAAAAATACTTATAGTGGTGTTAAATAAATATATTTATATACTTGAAATCTTCAGGTTTAACAATGTCATTATATTAATATTTCATAACTTGGTTAATTTAATATTGCTAGATATTTAGATTATTTTTAGAAATATTCACTATTATAAAACATACTGTAGTACACATCATTATACATGCATCATTGTGCTATTGGTCTGTTAGAATGTAATTCTAGAAAGAAAATTGATGTGATTTTTTTATATTTTCAAAGTACCCTGCAATGTATGTATAAGCATTTTGGTTTCTCCATACCCTTACCAACACTTTGCATTATCTTTTTGTAGTCTTGTAGCTCAAGAGTTAATAAAGGATATATAATTGCTGTTTTGATTTGAATTTCTATGGTTACTATATTACTTTTATAGAATTGCTTATCCATTTCCTTTACTAATTTTTATATTGGGTATTTGTTTTTTAAATTGATTTATAGGAGCAATTTTCTACTAGAGATAGCAACACTTTGTCATAAGTTGAAAATATTTTCCCCAGTGTCATTAATTTATGGTAGTTATTTTCTACTTTACACTTTTCTTTCCTTACCAGATTTTATGCCATGAATATGCATTGCTTTTATAAACAGAAAATATATTATTAATAAAAATAACAGCAGTGGTTAGCATTTAGGATTTGATTACAGAATATATACTTTTATATAAATAATGTATTATAATAATCTTATTATGTTATATCATGATTCTTCTTAAAATGTGCAATAAGAAATATTATATTCCATAATGTGATTAGTAAACTTTATAATTATCTCAAAATGTATACCACATTATAAACTATCAACATGTTAATATATTAATAATTCTTAAAAATAGATAAGTAAAAATATTACATGAACTAGCTTTGCACAGACATGCTGCAAGGTGTATTTGGTTAACTTTTGTGTAATATGTTTTTGAAGACCCCCCAAATTATCCAATTTGCAATGTTTATTTATACTATAAACTATATTAATGTTGATATAATACTATAAATAAAATCTATCATGTGTTGATTATTATATGTTTACATATATATTAGTTTTTTGCTAGGTGCTATTTTTCAAATTGAATAAGTGAAGAAACTGAGGTTTAGAAATGTTAAGGGGCTTATGGAATCCTGCCACAAGGATTCAAACTCAATTTTACTTGATCTCAAGGCATATTCTCCTTCCACTATAGTGAGAAATTCCTGAAATGGTCATCTCTGTTGGTCATTTTATACTTTTATAATTCATATTTCTGTAATAAAAAATGTTCCAGAAACTGAGATGGCTCCATTTTGCTTCACATGAGGATGTAGAATCTTTAAATTAACTCTTATTTAGTTTTACTAAATAGCAGAAGTGAGAATTATAAGCAGAGGGAAAAATAAATATAAATGTAACAGAAGGAAGCAGGGGAGAAAATCTAAAATGTTTTTAAGTATATACTCAAGAGAAATGATTAAAAGTAAATGATTTTGGATAAATATAATTTCAATGTATGGTTCAAAGAGGTGAAATTTACACATATTATAAATAATTTTCTTTAATATAACTTTTCAGATATGAAAAAATACAAAAGAATTATGATGCATAAATTTTATAGAAATATATAAGCATTATATTAAAAATTTTAAACAGAACAGCATAGTGAACTGGTAAAATTTGAACTCAAGAGCTACTGCATCTCAAGGGTAGCTTTGCAATATTTCTAAAAAAAACAAACAAACCAAAAAACCCAGCCTATCATATTCTCATCAGAATACCAGCATACCTACTTTAATGCAGGAAGTTTAAGAGTAATCTTAGCGCATTGCTAATTTATGGCTTACTTCTATAATGCAAATATTTATTTACATAATTCACTAGGTATTTATATTATATACCCATCACAAAGTAAAATTTAGTACAATATCATGTGCATAGGAAACACAGCATCTAACCACAGAGGGCAGCCAACATAGATGTCACAAGATTCATATGTTTTACTAGAAGCATAACCCCTGACCTTACAACGCACTTTCTTTTGTTCTATACATAATTTTACCAAACCTTGTGTCCTAATACATAACAAATTAGAAATAACAAATATGAAGGGCCTTGGTGATTGAGATTGCTTTTGGAGGCACATTGTTAGCACCAAAACTAAGAATCCTTACTAAATATATATTGCTCACTAAATAGTGTGAAAAGGAAAAGGAGAAGAAAAGGAAAAAACACAAGAGAACTGATGTGAGAAATAATTAGTCTGGTGTTCTTTAGTAAAGGAGGAAATCACCTCATATACCTTACCATGTTGTGAGCATTATTATGTGAGTACAATACAATAATTGATTTCCATAATAAAACTCTGAATAAAAAAGTAAGGGTTTAATTATTTAAAATACTCTCTATTGAAGTAAAGTAGCAAAGTATGTACTGAGAAATATTTTCTAATTAAAACATTGAAAATAAAGAAGATTCATTGTCTGAGGTTAGCAAATAAATGAATAAAATTTTCCAAAAAGTCATTCAGTAACAGAATCCAAAATTTACCAATGCTCATAGGACATAAATGATTTCACTTTACAAATGCCTCATTAATGAAAGAGGAAAAAATGGGTCAAACAAAATTGATATGATAATTTGGGTTTTGGATTAACAAAGTGATACTGCATATTGGGTCATCAATCCTCTGTGTCCATAAAATTCATTTCAGTTCTCTCTTAGAAAACCATTTTCTCTAAACTTCTTTTCCTTTTTTTATACCTTCCTCTTTGTTGTCCTGTTCCATTACTATACTGTATTTATTTTTGCATAGATATTTTAACCTTTTAAGTTCTGTTTACATTAGGATCAAGTTTAGTAAAATGGGATTTAAGTTTCTTTGAGGTAAGATACCACAGATACTATATAAAAAACAATAAAAGGTCTCTTTCAAATAGAACAAACAGATCAAGCAAAATACTGGGGGCAGGGGAGATTGTGGAATGATGATGAGTCTATAAACAACTCCTTTCTCATCTGACTAGAAAAGTCACCAAAAACTGTGCTGGAATTCAGATTAGAAAGACTGAATTTCTGTATAATTTACACTCTCCTATAACAGAAAATGAATCTGTTTTACACACTTATAAATTTATATAACACTTTACTTGTAAGCTTACATTCTACGAATTTATTTCTTTTATTCTCATTATTTGTTTTAGATTTCACATCAGTTGGAGCATAAATATGAACCCGTGTATTTCAACACTCTCAATATTCAAGTACAGTCAAGTAAGTTATTAGGGAAGATTGCAGTAACAAGTTGGAAATATGAATGGTCACAGTCTACAAAGCAGCTGTCTAAGAAAGCATTTCACTTTAAAGTAATGGTAAAATAAAATGAAAAAAAAAGAAAGACAGAAAGAAGTTATCATAGGTGCAGGAGGAATGAGTTTGTACTGATAAAATGAAATCTCATCAACTTGAAATATCACACATTTTATATTACTTTTTCCAAGGCAACTAAACACTTTTCTCTAAGGTTTACTAAAGGCATTTCAAATAGGGAATTTAACACTCTCAATAGGAACTATTTTTAGTTCTTACACAAACCTGAATATGATGGTTCATCTCAGCCAATAAGCAACACATATCATGGATACTCCTGCTGCCCCCTCCCCCATAATCGGTGGCACAATTCCCTATGAGAAAATGAATATATCCTTTAGTCTTTAAGAAACAGATTTCTGCCCTGGCCCAGTGGCTTAGTTGGTTGAGCATTGTCCTGTGCATCAAAAGGTTGAGGGTTCAATTCTTGGTCAAGGTACATACCTAGGTTGTGGGTTCAATCCCTGGTGGGATGTGTACAGGAGGCAACCGATCGCTCTCTCTGTCTCTCTGTCTCTCTCTCTCTGCCCCCTGACTTCCTTGCTTTTTAAAAACAGTAAACATATCCTCCATTGAGGATTTTAAAAAAAGGAAAAATAGATTTCCCAAACAATTCTGCTTATCAAGATATTCTTTTTTTATCTTTAGGGTCTTTCAAAATCCTCCAAAAGATAAAAAAAAACTCAAAAAGAGACTCTTTTTTGCCAAATTATCCTAATGAATGACGAGGATGGGGAAATTGGTAATATTTAAATCCCTAAAGTTTCATGCCAGGAGGATTCATAGCTTGTCCAGGCAAACATGAAAGGACCTGTGCACTCAGTGAAATTTGTGACTAGTTCTGTTCAATTTATCTCTTGCCTCCTCTCTATCACCTTCTCATTGCCTTCACAAATGTTTGGCAGCTCTGATTTTTACAGATGAGTAACTATGATTGTCATAAAGGAAAATTTCCTCCCTTGTGATTTCTTGTCCATTATTCACTAACTCATTAAAATGCATGCATTTTACTTAAAAGGCAGAAGAAGTATTCATAAGAAAGCCTAGATTTTCCTAAAAAAAAACAACAACAAAAATATAAAAGTCATAATAACAGATGAAAAAATCAAATACAACAAGAAAATATGCTAGATACACAATAGTGCCCTGGTAAATGCCTGTTTTACTGATATGATTTTGTAGGGTTGGATCTATATTAATTCTAGGTGTAAAGAAAGCATAAGATCAACAACTAATTTTAAAGGTACTCATTAATTCAAAGGACGGGGAGTTTTAAAGATATGTTTACAATGCAAAAATTTTTAGCTTTTTCCAAGTATTCATAGAATACATACTAGTTAATTAGGTCTATTTATTTAAAATTAATATTTTTATATTAGAGAAATGAAGCTGTTTATAAAGTTAGTGACTTCATACCCTGATAATTTTTCTCATGTTAAGCAATTATCACTTGTAATGAAGAGCTATAAATTCGAGAGTGTAAGACCTCAATACTTACCCTGACTACACTGAAGTCCAGTTTAGTCTCCTGTGCACACTGTAATATGAGCTGAAAGCAATTTTTACTTTGATTTGTCATTCCATTTTCATAATAACGCTGCAAAATCCTTTGTTGCTCTACAGTAAATACAGAACGTAGATTCATCTAAAAATAAAAGAAGATACTCTGAAATTGGAATAAAAATTGGGTATGTGTAGAATTTGCACACTTAAAAAAACAATTTCAGTGCTGCAAAGCGGCGAGATTATTTTTAAATCAATTAATCCTCAGTAATGGACAATAATTTATGTGCTTCAGAGAAACAGGTTCTTACTGAAAATTGTGCATAATGCAAACACATTGAATTTGTTCAGAAAAAGTAACAACTTTAAAGGCAAAAAATGAAAGCCCTTATCTGGGTAGTGTCAGTACATGGGGGAAAATAAAGGCTCTTTCAGTGAAATAAATATTTATGGCTAGTAAAGACAGAGATGGTGGTAGCCATAAGCGGTCAATTATCAACAGAGACACTCACTGTTCTTTGTCAAGCAAGGCATCTGGCATATGTCTTATAGCCAGAAGCTGTGCTCTGGAACAAAAGGGTGCATTTATTTTTTTCTGGGATAAGGGGGTCTTTTTATATATTAAAACAAAACCTCTTTTTAAAGTTTAAAAATAAACAAGAAGGTTTAGTGACTGTGAAAATTGCTTTAGGCAATACTAAGCAAAATAATTACTTTTAATAACTAAAGTATACAAATCAAAATTCAAAATCATATACGTTTTACTAAAAAGAACTCATGCAAAAACTATGGACCTTGTAATTACATTAACACCATCATAATTGGAGAAGACAAATTTAAAAAACACTTTATCCTTCTCATCAATCGGCAACATGTTCAATATTAAGGGAAAACAGCACTGTTAATCTCACACATAAAAGGCAGGTAAAAAGTGTAATTACATTAAGACAATTGCAGGTCCTTGTTAAAAGCTGTCACACTGAAATTGTTATTGCTAAAAGTTGGCAGACAGAAAGAAAAAACCCATCCAAAGGAAAGTGCCTCTTCAAAATTAGAAAAACAGCAACAACAAAAAACAATATAAGCCAAACCAAACAGAAATCATTCTAGTATACTGAGTATGGAAACAACCAAGTACACTGACATAAAAATAAAAATTAATTTCCTTTTCTCTTAATATTTTTTAAATAACCCAGCATTCTCATACAGAAATTAAAGATAGTCATACATCCATCCTTTGCATTTTTACACCTGACTTACTTTCTTGCTCATACAAACATCATCTTATCTAATGTTAAAAGAACTGATTAAAGAACATCAATGCTGAACAGGCCACAAAAAAGATGAGAGTAGAGTTTCTTCCTAGAACTTTCAGAAACAAGTAACTCCCCTATCTTTCTGAAGGGGATATCATTCGAGTACACTGATGTACAAATACTAAGTTCTTATTTTCAACCTGACCAATTTTGAAAGATGGTGGGGCCAGAGGACAGTATCCATCCTGGCAATATTTAGTATTATGGCTGCCAGGTTTCAGAGCAATTTGGGGTTCCTTTTCAATAACAGTTTAGCTATAGTCACAAGAAGAGCCAAAAGATGAAGATCAAATGCCTGAAAACCCTCATCTGGTATGGATTTAGAAGGAAGGAACATTGGAATAAGTTTTGAGGAGGGGAATAAACTTCAATTCACTAATGCATAGTCAAGATAATGGCTCTGATCCTTTTCTGCAGGACTGTAACCACCACAAAAAGCCTAGGGTGCAAGATATGGGCGATCCCCAAGTGTGATGATACCTGCCCTACTAATATAGGAATGTCTTATTATTGGCTGGCTATAACCGTTACACTTATGCAAATATATGAACCTTTAAAAACACAGCAGGTCTGTGTATTGGGGGCCTCTACACACATACTGATTGGTTAGAGGATAGATTATATATAATCTGTGAAAGAGGGTTAGTTGTACCCTGTGACAGATTCAAACAGTTGAGGATTCTGTTTATGCTGACATTTAAATGATTGATAGAATATTTGGGTATCTGAAAGGAAGAGATTAAGAAATTTAAAAAATTGATCTTAACAAGTGTTGAAACAAAGCCCCTGTTACTATGAGCCAAAGAACAAAATACCTAGAAGAGCTGGACTAAATCCACTTGGCTCTAATAATATTAAAGGTCAACAGTCTTTCACTTAATAATAATTGATCTTCTGAGTAATTACCACATGCTATACTCCTTTCCAAGAGAAAAATGGGAATATCAGCATTAAGCAGGGTTGCAAAACAAAAGAAAACAAAACAAAACAAAAAACACTGCAGGTCATTTCTCACTGATACCAATAGCCAAATATAGGTAATGAGTATTAAACAGTTCTAGAGTCAACAATGCTGTGAACATTTCATCTCTACCCTTAAATTCAGTATAAACACACTGACAGTAACCAGAGGAGAGAGGAGAGGGGGATAACAGGGGACAGAAGAAGACCAATCATCAAGGCACCTGTATAAAGGACCCTTGGACAAAGACAAAGGGGGAAGGATTGAATGTGGGAGGTGGAGGTGGGGAAGGCAGGGGAGAGTAATGGGGGGAATGTGGGGACAACTGTAATTGAACAACAGCAACAAAAAAGAAGGAAGGCCACTTCGCTCAAGAAATCTACTCATTTTCTTATAAATGATACCAAGCTCATTCTTTACCACAATAACAAGATAAGCTCTCATAAACAAGATAATCTGCCACAATTGAATACTACTCATCCATGAAAAAGAAGAAAATTTAACCCTTTGTGACAGTATGGATGGAACTAGAGAACATTATGTTAAGTGAAATAAGCCAGTTGAGAAAGACACATACCATATGATCTCACTCATATGTGGAATCTAATAAACAAACCGAACTAACAAGCAAAACAGACAGACTCACAGATGAAGAGCAGGATAACAGCTATTGGAGGGGGTGGTTAAGGGGTGGAGGGATCCAGCAAAAAGGAAAAAGGACTCATAGACATGGACAACAGTATGGTGATTGCTGGACTGAGGGGGTTTAAGGGGACTAAATAGTAATGGGGAAACTACAATAAAGAATACCCTCAAATGAAGAAAATATACATTATTATATTATCATAAAAAAGACTAATCCTATGACCACTTTCTATGTGACAAGAGTTTGATCTTTTAAAATGTTGGAGAGCACAAAAATTAGGCACAACACAAATGAGTATTGTGTCCATGTATGCAGATGCCTCCCCATAACTTTTTAATTCTATATTAAAGTAGATTGATTATTCTATTAAAAATTAAGTTATTTAACAGTGTTTTATTTAGCCAAGGTTGATTAAGTTTAGACTAATAAACCAATACCATTAGGGGAAGTCAACAGAAGGCATGGCTACCAGCTGACCCAGGAACTGGACCCTGGGAATAAAAAGCTCCTCATCTCCTCCTATGTCCTTGGAATGTGCATTTTGCTTGCCTAGTAAACAAATCCCCTTGTTTATGAAGCCTGCTACCTTCAAATCTATAGGGTCTGCCTCTTCTGCCTTCCCTGCTATCTTCATACAGGAGCCAGTTACAGATTACACCTTAGGAGATCCTGACCAGGTCTGCATAGGAATAATTGGTGAGCCAGCCAGGAGAAATGGGCTCTCAAAGACATGGGCTTGGCATAAAGTCATCTGTGGAGGGGTATCCCACACTGGCTATTGTTCTCTATGTGGGGAGGGATGGCCAAGATGTCAGATACTTGTGGACTGCCATGTTAATATGGGGATACCTCAAAAATGTGAGGAACAAACATTGTGGCAGAGAAGGAAAACAAAGGTTGCCACAGTGGGCTAGCCTCTATTGTGGACAGTTCAGATCATCTGGAAGCTAAAACTCAATTTAGAAAGTTGAAAGAGCTGAGATTGGAGGATGTGTAGTTATCAACTACTCTGCTAGCTTCAGGGCTGGCAGACAAGGTGGGAAAGCAAGATAATAAGTTTGAGACTTTAAAGTGCTGTTTTACAAAAGTATGAGGACACAAAATGCTATAGATTAAGATCCAGAAAGTTGTGCAGAAAGCGTGATTAGAATTAAGAGGTGGAATCTAAGAGATGGGAACTCTAGGAAAGTGATAAAAATGAAGAGGAGGATGGTATAATGATTGATGTGCAAAAGGGATAAACCACCCCATGTCATCAGATCCTTAATACAAAGGAAACTTTTAAATAACATCTACCACCAAAACTGCTTAGAACAAAACTTACATTATTTTTCTGTCTCCTGAAGTTGAAAACCTTATCATGTTTTTAAAAATGTAAACACCCCAGCAGACAACCAAAACATTGCTGACAGAGACTGATGGGGAAAAAAGTCTTTATAAAAATACAAACTGCTGTGGCCAGCACTGGTATATAAAAGAGCTAAAGTTTTTTGTTTGTTTTTGTTTTTATAAAACTACTAGAAATAATAAGGCTAAAAGAAAGTGACTGTATATGAAAAGTAGGATTTGTATTTTTGGTAGAAGATATGAGAAATGAAGAGGCATTTCTATAGGAGGGGAAAAAGAGAAAGTAATTTTGTCTTAAAATAAAATGATTGTTCCAGAATGAGAAAAGAAAAAGATAGAATATATCCTAATTATATTTAACAAGTTGCAGTCAATTTGTAGAAAAGTACTCTTAAAACGGAATTTTACATGAGGTCAAGCTAAGATTAAAATGGATTCATTTATGTTAAAAAGACAAAAAGGGTGAACTTTAATATCAAAAGCACACTGACACATAGTAAGAATTTGGTTTTCTTTCTGTTAAAAAGACAAGAATTTCTTAGATTTTTGGTCTCCTCTTAAAAGAAATTGTAAACAAAGTTTATCTTTAGTGAAAACTACTAAAAACAAAGAGACTGTGTTTTGTCTCCATTAGGTCTTTGATTACTTAAGAAAACTGAGTGTTCTCTATTAAAAAAGCTAAGTTTTTACAACTATGTAACTTTTTGAATATGTTAAATTTTGTGGAAAGCAATGTCAAATAAAAAGTGGTCTTAAATTTTCTATTGGGTATATTTATATGACATTCCTTAAAAATAGATATGTCTTGATATAAAGTTATCAGTCATAGATAACCAGATTTCCTTACCAATTTTATCACTTTCTTTTGTGTATGTGAACTCTCATCAGATATTTAACCATGATGATTTTTAAGTCTTTTGTCATTTGCAGACAGTTATTGTTTTATATTGATTCTTTCAGAAAAGTGTTCTTACAAAGGTGCTTCAACTTCTGGGAGGTTTATGGAAAGACTCTGACAAGTACAGATTTCTGATAACTAAGATCAATTTGCCTTCATGTGGAAGGGATAGTAATGAATCTTTCAAGTGTTCTCAAGCCTAACTGCACAGCTCAATATGTCATGAGATATAGCTCTTTTATATACCAGTGTTGGCTACAGCAGTTTATATTTTTAAAAACGCTTTTTTTCTTCAGTCCCTGCAGAGTCCCTGAGACTTGTCCTTGTTCTTCTGCCCTGTATTAGTAACATTGGACCATTACATTGATTATATAATGTTGACATGTGACCAGAGGGGAGGGGAGAGAGGGATAATGGGGGAAAATAGGGGAAGGTCCATCAAGGAACATGTATAAAGGATACATGGACAAAGCCAAAGGGGGTAGGTTCGATGGCGGGAGGTGGGAATTGGTGGGGTGGGGGGCTGAGGAGGGGTGAAAATGGAGACAACAGTACTTGTACAACAATAAAACATTAAAAAAAAAACTTATGAAGACTTGTCTCTGCTGTAGGACACTAAAAGCTGTGCTAGAATATCTGTGAGGTAAAAAATCGGTGGTGTATCCACAGAAAATTCAAGGCCCAAGCACAACCCTAAAGTTTTGGGATTTCCTTGATTAGGCAGTATATGTGTTTCCCCAGAAACTATGTTTTATAAAGTGCAAATTTACCCAACCCCTAAGACTTTGTAGTGATTTTGGAGTTGTGAAAGATTCTTATTCCCAACTTGATAGTATCTTTATCTCCATTAGGTGTGTCTCCCAAGTATCCTTTGTGACACTTTGTTAAAAAGTGGGGGGAGCACATATGGATTGGAGATCAGAGCAACAAGCCATTTTTGAGAAGGTAAAAATACTAGTGAAGCAGATTAAAGGTCTAAGCATCTCCCAAGCATGGTTACCCTTTGAGTTAGGTGTGCCTGGGATTCCAAAAGGTCTGGGTCAGGTGCTGTGGCAGAGGCAAAAGAAGGGAAAAGTGTCCTGCGAATTTTGGATCTAGTTATGGAATGGGACAAAAACCCAATATAACCCCACCCCCCATAGAGGAATAGGTACCAGCAGTGTACACAGCACTCCTCTGGGGAAGAGTCTCAGAACAGAATGAATCACAGCAGCCTATGTGCAAAATCAGAACTGTTTGGTTAGGACTCATGAGTCCTGGTCTTTATCCCTTTGCACTGAGATTAGGCTGTTCTAAATAGATTATCCCTATGACTTGAACAATGGCAAGCCCAGGGATGGATGACCATGAATAAGGTTTGTCAGGTCAGGATATGTGGAAAGACATTTGGGTCCTTTTGTAAGAACATGAGGTAGTCCTTTCTGGTTTCCATGTCCTGGCTTATAAGGCAATGACACCCCCTGGCAATGAGGAAGCTGATGCTGTAGCTCAGAATGAGCCATATCAATGAACCCTTGAACAGATATAGCAGATTGGGTGCATAGAAAGAGCGTCCACCCCAGTACCAATATGGATGGGATTTCATATTGCCAAGAATGCTAAGTTGCTCTTAAAATACAACTTGATTTATGTAGTAACAGCATCCATGATGTTATTCTACACAACATCCAAGCTACTGCCCAAGGACTCTGAGACTACCCACGAGAGTTCTCAACTGGTGAAGGATTGACTAATTTATTATATTGTTCCTGATCCCTACGGATGACAGTTCTAAGTATTCCTTGGTTTGTGTGAACTCTGTGTCTTATCTAACCCAAGCTTCCCCTTGTTATGCCCAAATCAGCTACCACCGTAAGGGATTGGAGAAGCTGAATAGCATGTATGCATACTCTCCTCAAATAGATAGTGATTTGGGGTTACATTTCAAAGGTCATGACATATGCAAGAGCAGACAAAAAAATCATGACATTGAATGGAGGTTTCATCTGTCATATAACTCACAAGCAGCCAGTTTGATAAAAAGGAAACAAAGAATCTGAAAGCAGCACATTAAGTTACTAACAAGTAAAACCACATTGGCTAGGTGGACTAAAGTAGTGTCCTAGATTTTAATACATTTGAATGATCAACCGGTAGGGCCTGTGTCCCTTATGCCAAAATGGGAAACCACTGTTGAGTCACCCAGTGTCATAAAGGTATAGAAATCACTGGAAAGAGTCATTGCCACAACTGTTACCATGGATCAATGAGAATCTTAAGCCCCATCACACCTGGGAAAGGAATTATCTACTGGAATTTACAATGAGACATTCCACCGGGATGGGTGAATTACTTCATATGCCCGGGTAAGGGGAAACTATGCTATCTCCACTGGGGTCCCATTGTCCTAGTACAAGCTGGTCCTATTGAAATGCACTGTCTATATCTGGAATGGAACATGAACCATTGGAAGAGGGGAGAAGGTGAGGGTTCTAGTCTGGCATATCCCACCCCCAGTCCCTCTCCTTATGCCTGATGGTGCTACCCTTCCCAGCCAACATGTATGGTACGTACAACAGGTCAAGTTCCTAAAGCTGCTAGTCACCCTCACCCCTCAAAACTAGTCAGGTTCATTCTGCTTCCAATTTTTATGATCTTTTGGCTGCAGTCTTTGTTCCCTTCACTGGCCTGGAGGACATTATAGCACATCCTTGCTAAATTTACCCAGGAAGCCTTGAATGATAGCCAAGAAAACCTATCCTTACTCATCGCTGAAATGTTTCTAATAAAAAACCTATCCTACAAAATAGAATGGCCTTGGACATTATTGAATGCTTTATGTTCATACCTGATGAGTCTGTTAATGTGTCATCTTTATTAAATCACATAAAGATATAAGTAGATGCCTTGTATAGTGATCAACTCCTATTCCAAGGAACTTAACAAATCAATGGTTCAAATAATAGAGGCCTTAATGGAAAAAGTTGTCACTGATTTTATTTTTATTTTTATTTACTTATTTATTTATTTTGCCTATCCTGGGGACCAGGAGAGGAATACCATTACCTCATTCCCAGGAGCCTTCCCAGGGGCATTCCATCCTGCTGCCAGAGACTATCTTCAGTATTTAGGAAGCACTGCCTGTTGTGCTGAGGCAGCACAGGTGGCTCAGAGACCTCGGAGGGTGTGGGTTTCTTTTGTTGTTGTTGTTGTTATGTAAAATTTTTTTATTATTTTTCTTTTATTTTTTTTACATTTTTTAAAATTTATTGTTGTTCAATTACAGTTGTCTGCCTACTCTCCCCTCCCCTCCCCCTCCAATCCCACCTCCCTTCCCTGCCTTCCTCCCCATCCTTGGTTCTGTCCCCTGTGTTTTCTTTTGCATGTGCCTGTACTGTTGGTATGGCATCTGCCTCCAATGCAGCCAATATCCACCAAATGAGCCACTTCCATGCTAATAAAACCTCTTGCTGACCACACAGGACACATTGCAGAAGAGGGGTGCATGTGGAAAAGTTCGTTACAAGGGATCAAACATTGGGGGAGGCCATCAGAAGATGTGAGTGACATGACTCTTGAATTGGACCCTGGCAGTTAGAGGATCCTCATCCATTCCTCTCTCCTTGGAATGGACATTTTGCTTGCCTTTGTGCTCCCAGAAGCTGCTCCCAGGATACAGCCTTAAGACAGGAATGTGGTATTGAGACTATCTGAACTGGGTACATGAGTGAAGCCTGTTAAGGCCTCTATATATTAACTTAAGATTCTGGAAGGCAGGTGCATAAATGTAGTTTTCTTACAGTCACCCAAGAAAAGCCTAGTAAGTAAAGTTTCTTGTTTATTAAACCTACCACCTTCCAATCTGAAATGGCCTGCTTTTTTCTCTTTTTTTGGTCTTTCCTTTCTTTCTGCGTACTAGTGGAGGAGTGGTTTCAGATTATACCTGAAAAGCTCCAGCCAAATTTGTAAAGCACCAGACACTTTGAAATTAGTGAAATTTTAACATATGTGAAAGAATTGCTACAGTAAATCTGTTTTTAGAAGCTGTCACTTTAATCTGTCATTTACATTTAATTAACATTATCTTTAACAAAATGGTTGTATTTATCTTCTTTTATAATTAACTTGTCAGAATCTGCTGATATTAAAAATATATATATACTTTAGCATCCTCTAAACATGAAGTTCAAGTAACAGACATAGTGTCTATTGTAATACTATGAAAAGATATTCACTGCTTATTTATTGGGCTATAATTACTGAAATGCATTGCCCACATCTCTTATCTTCCATTTTTGATATATAATGTGCCTCTATCACTTAGGTGGAAATATGAAACAGGAAATTTTGACAACCTATCATATGAGTTTCTCAGGACACAAAGATATTGTACACTGACCTCATAAAAACACTTAAAATTCTATGTAATTAGTATTAATATTTTCCAGCTACATAAAAGCTATGTATATGTATATATTCATAATGAGATGGGCACAAACTGCAAGACAACTTTATGTATACATTCTTCATGTAAATATATGAAAAGATATACAGCTAAGGGACAATATCTCTACTAAATGTTTAATGTATAAATTCAAAGAGGATCAATGTTTAAAAAAGCATTATCAATGACACTAAAAAAATTAAAAGCATTATCAAGCTAGATCTATGATTATTTCATCAATTATAATTTATTAACTTTTATTGATATTTGCTTTTATCACAAAGTGATAATATTTTAAAATAATAAAATACCTTTAAACTATAAATACCTTATCATACACTCAGACACCAAGATTCAGGTTATAATAAATTTTTAAATATCAATTTCAAACAGAAAATCAGTTGAACAACAGAAGCATAAACAGAGTCTCAACTGGATAATTGAGTTCCTGTTCTCTTAGCTCTCTTTCATACACACATACAGAATATGTGACAACTAATGACCAATTACATATAGCATTTCCTGATAAGCTAAATAGTACCTTGATCCATACACATCTGTTGAATAAATTGTGTAGCTTTTTATGTTTCTAGCCCTAAGCAAATTGTGCCAGTAAATTACTTCCGCCTTTAACAAGTTAATGAAAGTGTTTCCATTGCCACAAGCGTTTACCACTAACATCATGCAATTCACATTCTAAGTTAATACCTTTCAAATATAGGCTGTGTTTTAATTTACTATTGAAGAAAGCTCTGCAAAATTCCTTATAGCCGCACACTGAAAGATATTGTTAGTAACTTATTCATTATATCAAAATTATGTGTCTCTTGGATTTCACTGTACTGTGAATTTATCCTTATTAGTTCTCTCTTAACCTTTTTTCATCATCTGTATAATTCCATTCTACCCTATTCTACGTGTTCTCTCAGCCTACTGCCAGCAAGAATTTTGATTGGTAATTAAATTTTGTGTTAACAGTATGGTGGTTACGGAGGGGAAGGGTATGGGGGTACAGGGAGGTTGAAAAGGGTAGAAGGGATCAAATATATAGTGATGGAAAGAAACTAAACTTTGGGTAGTGATCCCACAATGCAGTGTACAGATAATGTATTACAGAATTGTACACTTGAAACATATAATCTTATTAATCAATCTCACCCCAACAAACTTAACTTTAAAAATTTTTGTTCTAAAAAAGTTAAAGCGCTATTTCTTCAGTTAGACTAGATATTATTTTACTGTTTTGTATATCAGATTTACATAGTATATATTAGACTTAAGCATAGTTTTACCTAGAAGCAAAGAGGTGGACTATTTCTTTCTTTTAGTCCTTCCATTCCTGCTATTACTTCAAAAGCCTACAAAACTTAGGTGGAAAGGTATGCATCCCATTCTTTGGGGGTTAGAGCAAGATTCCACAAAGCACACCATGTAGTGATAAGTAGGTAACAGTATACAAATGTACACACATATGTAGTGTTGAAACAATCAATATACAAATGAAATAGTGGAAGCATAAATTTATCCCCACAAATACTTTTAACAGACTAAGAAACTGCTTGAAGACTTAAAAGTCTCATCAAGCATAACCCAAATCTGATAGCCACAGGTGAAACCCCTTCTTTTTTTCTTCCTTTGTAAGAAGAAAACAGAAACAAAATCATTCCTATACTGCCAAAAAATATTTTTAGGTCTCTGTTTGACGAACTCTGCCTTAGGGTACTCAGTTAATTCCATAATATGTTTTTAACCAACTATACTTTAATGGTTGTTTTTAAAGAGAGAGAAGTTTTGTCTTCATATCTGGTGGAAAAGCCCTGTCTTTGGAAACCCAGGGATCTGCAGACCTCAGTGTGAGAGACACTGGCTTATGTTATATGTTAAGCTTATGACATTAACTTAGAAAACACACGTTATTGCCAAATCATATGCATGTTTATTTGAAGAGTGGGATTAATATTGATCCCTAATGCTTTTAGTATGACTATATCTCTCCTGCCTTGTCATATTTCTCATGTGGATATGAGACACAAAGGGAGAGATTGTTAATCAACTAACATGCTTCTGGGTATTTCATCACAGTAATATTTCTTGGTGTTAAGCAAACCAGATTTGGACACACAGTGTATATTATCCAGAGTTTAATCATGACCATATTCAGCAATTGTTACTATTTTACTGCTACTATTATTAGGTTACTATTCAAGTAACCTAATAACCATTTGCAAAAAGATTCTCAAAGCTACTTGGACACTACAGATTCACCCGTAAATTGTGAGAACACATATTGCTCCAATATACTTTGCAGTAGTGAGAAATCAGAGAAAAACGTTTTGATAAATAACCCTTTCCTTTCCAAGTCATGGGTTTCAAAACTGCCAATGCATAGATGTATCATCACAGATATTTTGACAATTTATTCATTTAAATTTATATATTAAGCATATATCACATTCATAGCATCATTAATATATGATGTTCTGAACATAAGTCTTAAACCAGTTTCAAAGGGGTCAAAAAGAGTCAAAAGAACAAAGGTGTTTTCAATAATATCATTATCACTTGACTTTAAAATTAAAGGTTAAAAAGTGGGCAATGAATGTCAGGGATAGTAGCTATTATACAGCTTCTTGGAAAAAGAGCTTAACACAATTTTGACAGCTTTACTTGCACTTAATACTTTTTCTATTTTTCAATTAAAGTTCACATTCAATATGATTTTGTATTGGTTTCAGGTGTACAGCATAGTGGTTAGACAATCATGTACTTTACAAACTGGTGCTCCCTCCCGGATATTTCCAGTACCCCTCTGGCATCATACATAGTCACTACAATACTAACTTCTTTATACTCCATGCTGTTCTCTATATCCCCATGACTATTTTGTGACTACCAATTGGTACTTCTACTTCCCTTTACCTCTTTCAACCCTCATTTTATTAATGAATGATTTAATAACTTCTTATAAATGTTAAATAGAATCATAGAATTTTTAAAGTCAACATACCCTTAGAAATTATAAAGATTGTGCACTCATTTCACAGTTGAACAAACTGAGGGCCAGAGAATTGAAGTAAAGTGTTTCAGAACTGGTTTTATGAAAAAATGTCTAATGTTTATACAGTAAGCTCTTTAACATCTAATTCACTTTGTCCAACACCTAATATATTATAGAACACAAACTTACGAAATAAGTGCTTTTGAAAATGATGATACTTAGATATCAACTAAAGGACAATCCTGATGATATTCCTTTGCTAGGGCTGCTGTAACGAAGTGCCACAAACTGAGTGGCTTAAACAGAAATTTATTCTCTCACAATTCTTAAGAAGTCTGGACTCAAGGTGTTAGTAGTGTTGGTTCTTTCTGAGGACAGTGAGGGAAAAAATTGTTCTAGGCCTCTTTTTGGCTTGTAAATGGCTAACTTCATGGTCAAATAGCATTTTCCTTGTATGTATGTCTGTATCCAAATTTCCTCTTTTAATAAGACACTGGACATATTGGATTAGGAGCCTACTCTACTCCAGTATGACCTATTCTTAATTTAACTAATTACATCTACAATGACGCTATTTGAAAATAAGGTCACTTTCTAAGATACTGGGGGTTTGGACTTCAACAAATCAATTTGGGGAGCACAATTAAATTCATAACACTGACTAATTGCTTATTCCAGTAACAAGATTATAGATTGACTTTATTAGCCAAAACAGCCATCAATTCCTGTGCTCCCCTCTCCCATACTCCCCACCTCATGATATTCTAATTCCTGGAAACTGTGAATATTTTAGTTTCCATGGCAAAAGTGAATTAAGTTTGCAAGAGGAATTATGGTTGCTAACTAGCTGACCTTTAAATAAAGAAACAATCTTAGATTATTTGAGTGTGCCCATGCTATCATAAGGATCCTTAAATATGGAAGATAGGGGCCGAAGATTAAGTGTCAGAATGTGTATGATGTGGAAAAGATTTGATCAGCCATTGTTAGCTTTGAAGGTGGAAGGCAGCTGCAAGCCAGGGAATGTGGATAGCCTCTAGAAGCTGGAAAATGTAAGGAAACAGAATCTTTCCTAGAGCCTCCACAAAGGGAAGCCCTACTGACACTTTGATTTTAACCCAATGAGACCTATTTCAGACCTCTAACCACCAGAACTATAAGATAATAAATGAGTTGTATCAGCCCACTATGTTTGTGCTAATTTGTTACAGCAACAAATAGAAAACTAATACAGCTCCTCCTGAAGATATTAGTGAAAGTGAGTTCAATACATATATACTCTTCTTTAACACTCTGTTGGCAAATCAAATAGAATAGATATCATTTCAATGGTAAGGCAATTACTATCACCAAAATAAGTGGAGTCACTCACACTTTTAACAATTTTACCCATCACATAGCTGTAGCTATCAATTATATAATGTTGACTCCAGAATGGAGCAACACTGATATATATTAGCCATGTAGTACTTTGATTACATACTTCTTTATACATGTGAAAATTGACAAGAGGAAATTCAAAGGTTTTTTCTATGACTGTCAGCTCTTAAAATTTGAAGTTGTATAAGAAGTCAAACTAAATTAGTACTTTTTACATAATCAATGCTGAGTTCAAAAAAAGGGGGCAGAAGCATGAAGTGGAGTAAAAGTAGCCACTTCAACAAATGGTGTTGAGAGATCTGGACAGCTACATGCAAAATAATGAAACTCGAGCACCAACTTACACCATACACAAAAATAAATTCAAGGTGGATAAAAGACTTAGATATAAGTCACGGCACCATAAAAGTCCTAGAAGAAAACATCGGTAGGAAAATCTCAAACATTCCACGCAGCAACATCTTCAATGATATGTCCCCTAGAGCAAGGGACATAAAGGAAAGAATAAACAAATGGGACCTCATCAAAATAAAGAGCTTCTGTGGAGCTAAAGAAAACAGTATTAAAATAAAAAGAGAACTAACAGTATGGGAAAACATATTTGCCGATGATACCTTGGACAAGTGTTTGATCTCCAAAATATATAAAGAACTCATATGATTCCACTCCAGGAAGACAAAAAACCCAATGAAAAAAAATGGGCAAAAGACATGAACAGACACTTCTTGAAAGAGGACATACAGAGGGCTCAGAGACATATGAAAAGATGCTCAACATCATTAGCCATCAGAGAGATGCAAATTAAAACCATGATGAGATACCACCTCACACCAGTCAGAATGGCCATCATCAAAAAACCAACAGATAACTGTTGGAGGGGATGTGGAGAAAAGGGAAGCCTACTGCACTGTTGGTGGGAATGCCGACTAGTGCAGCCACTGTGGAAAACAGTATGGAAGTTCCTCAGAAAAATAAAAATGGAACTGCCTTTTGACCCAGCAATTCCACTACTGGGATTATACCCTAAGGACCCTGAAAAACCAATTCGAAAGAACCTATGGACTCCAATGTTCATAGCAGCACAATTCACAATAGCCAAGTGCTAGAAACAACCTAGATGCCCATCTACAAATGAATGGATCAAGAAACTATGGTACATTTACACAATGGAATTCTACGCAGCAGAGAGGAAGAAGGAGCTTATACCCTTTGCAACAGCATGGATGGAACTGGAGAGCATTATGCTAAGTCAAGTAAGCCAGGTGGTGAGGGACAAATACTATATGATCTCATCTTTAACTGGAACATAATCAACAAAATCAAAAAGCAAGCAAAACTTAACCAGAGACATTGAAATTAAGAACAATCTAACAATATCCAGGGGGGAGGGGGGAGGAGACAATGGGGAGAAGGGTTTTCAGGAATCACTATAGAGGACACATGGTCAGAACCAAGTCAGGGGAGGGAGGCAGGGAAGGGAGGTGGGATTGGACGGGGAGGGCAGGGGAGAGTATGCAGACAACTGTAATTGAACAACAATAAAGTGAAAAATATATATATAATTGCCTCTGGAAGTACAATATAATTTTAAAAGCATAATTAAATAGTGTTTAAAAACACATTTTATTTACAATTTCATGCCATTTTTTTAACCAAGATTGATAGGGTTTGATTTAATAAAATACCTAAGAAGAAATGTAAATATACAACATTTGGTCAAGATTAGAAATGACTGATTTTTTAGAAATAGTATGGTGTTCGTGGAAACCATTACGGTATAAAACAAACACACGCAACATGCACATAAGAACAATATAAGACAAGCTATAAGAAAGTGACAAGTATAACAGCTGATGTAAGAGTTCTAGGAATGCTGATCTTAACAAGGATTGAGTTAGGCTTGGAAGGCACTTATGGAGAGGTGTAACTTGAGTTAAGCTTCCAAAGTGGGTAAAATATGAATAAGCAGAAGAGAGGGCATCTTAGGTGATGGAAGTGGTATTGATGTAATTAGCAGAGTTCTGGAGGTAGATTGTTCTGGGGGCATTAAGAACAGTCATGCAGTGAAGAATAAAGAAAAATAGGGAACCTGTGGTACAATGAAACCAGATTATGAACCCATTTGCACTCCAAGTGTAACTGGGCTTGGAACAATAGATTATACAGAGCCAAGAATATTTTGGTGAAGAAAAATGACTTGATGAAAACAGTGTTCATGGATCATCAGTCTGATAGGATAAATTAGGGATTTGGGGCACAAAGGAAGGGTGACTAAGAAGCTTGTGAAGTGACCAGATGGGTGGTGACAAGATTTTAGTTGCAGAATAAGAGAAAAATGGTGGGAGAAGGCAGCCCTGGCTGGTGTGGCTCAGTGGATTGAGTGCCAGCCTGAGAACCAAAGCGAAGCCGTTGGGTTCCCAGTCAGGGCCCATGCCAGGTCCCCAGTAGGGGGCGCTCCAGGGGCAACCACATACCGATGTTTCTCTCCGTCTCTTCTCCCTCCCTTCCCCTCTCTAAAAATAAATGAATAAAATCTTTTTTAAAACACTATTTTAAAAAGAGAGAGAACAATGGTAAGAGAAGAATTTCAAAGGAAACTTTACCAGGCCTCAATAATCCCATAACTATGATAAAAAATGGAGAAAAATCCAGTTTTTGCTGTGAAATAGTCAAGACCTCATGATCAGGCAGTGGAGGACAATTAGTAACACTACCATACAATTTGTCCACCGAGGACAAGCAGGTTGTTTCTCACAGTTTGTAAGTATTGTAGCCCCTCTCAAGGAAAGAGAGCTGGAGAAGGTGTCTCAAAATGGGATTTGACTTTCGTGGTTCTACCAGAGACACAGAGGAAGAAGAAAGACTTATCATCAAACCTGAAACAGAGACCAAGGATTTGTAAAAGACTGTTCCAAAAAGGAAAAAAAGACAAGAAAGAAAAATGTCTTACTTTGAATCTCTACAATGGACCTCACTCTGAGTCTCTTCAAAAAGTTTAAGTTTCACAATCAGTGACTGGCACCCCACGTCAGAGTTCCTCGATTACTAAAAGTGTGATTTACTTAAATAATTAGTGCTTTTTTGTTTTCCAGATGGTTTCTCATCTCAGTAATTTCTATTCCACAAATACCTTTCTTGAGTTCTTTTAATTATTCCAAAACTCATATCTGTGGACTAAGAATTTTCTTTCTTAAACTCATCAGGCCCATTTTGGGTCTGGATAAACTCAGTAGGCCAGATTCAAAAGGAACTGACAGATCACTCTTCATCAACTGGAACTTGAAACATCACAGGGCAAACCCTTAACCCTTCCCAGATTCTTTCCAGACAGAGCTCAACCCCACCCCCTCCAACAAAACGGAAGAAGCGCCTGCGCAAATTACACCTATTCTCCAGGCCAAGAACTGCCCCCTCCAAGTTGTTAATGCGCAGGCGCAGCACCCTCAGTGTGTTTGAGTAGGGTTGTGAGAAATCTACTGTCCAGTGAAATCTAGAAGTGGTAGAATTCATCCCCCCGCCCAGCACTCCTTTCATCCGAGGCAGAGGCGCCACTTCCACCTATTCTGGGGCCAGAAGCGCATCCCCAAAGTCTCCTTATCTCAGAGCAAGGTCCTTCGCTTTCTTGCAATGCTCACTGCCTCGCTATCCTCAGCTAATTTCTAACCTCAAGCTGCCGCCAGCCTTCGCGGGGGTAGAAGCAGTTGGCTCCCCCAAAGCTGCACCACTTTGTTGGCAGCCTCTTTAGGCCTCTGAAGCTACGGGCTCCCCACTGGGCAGAACATTAACTAGGTCCCTTTCTCGCCTTCTTTCGCCCTTCACACCCACCCTGTCTGGTTGCTTACCTCGGGTGTGGTGAGGTCACGGGAGGGATCAGAGGATCCCAGATCAAGCCACTGTTGGGGCCGGCGAATTCAGCAAGATTTTTCCTGGGTCTCCACTGCCTCCTCAGACAATGAAATCAGCGTGTCCGATCATCAATTCTCATCATGATCGTGACGTCACGAAAGACAGCAGCCAATGGGAACCCGAGATCAGCTCTGGACAGTCCCTGGCCTCAGCTCAGAACACAAGAGTAGGGAGGGGGAGGGGAAGGGGAGTTAACTGCCTGCTTTGGGGCTGCCTCTTCCCCACACATCTGAGCTGCATTCAAGGCCAGACCTCTCCCTATCTCTCTGTTCCTGAGTGGTTGTAAACGCCCAGCATCCCTGTAGTAATTATATGCCAGCCATATGAGCAGGTGTTACCTTGTCTTCCAACTTGGAATTCACTTTCAGCAGAATTGTAGAAAGCTGCTAGAATCAAATGATCACATACAGAAATACAGTCTGTTGTGGTCAGTGTTCAATTGACAGTTATGTATACAGTGTTACTGAAGTCAAGAACATGTTCATCATGAGCCTTTGAATTTGTCAATAAGAGATAGTGTACGGTTTTATGTGACCTGTTGGCTGTGACTACTGAGGCAAGAAATTAAAATTATGGGTTTAACCTCAATCTCTGTTCCAGAAGTTACTTGAGTGATCACCATTACGCAATTACAGAAAAATCGTCAAGCCATATGTTATATCATTTAACACTCACTTGATATACTCCCAAAATTTGTTGGTTGCCATGAGAAATGTAGAAATTATTGGTCCTCTGTTATTATACAACTTACATCATTTGGAAGACAAAGATAAGTCTACATTAAACATTCATTACAATAAAATAAAGTACATGATAATGTGCTCAGTCATGAACTACAGACAAGTACTACAAGAACTACATCATTTAATAACTGAAAACATTAGTGAGTGATGATAACTGGGGAAGAATTCTATGCTGTAGTTGAAACTTGAAATGGCCTTGAATGGTGGCTAAGAGAGGATGAAAAGCGTTGTCATAAAGGCAAAGGAATAGGCAAAAATAAAAAAGTACAGCTATGTATGATGTGAGGAGGTCCATGAAGAAATCAGCCTGACAAATAGAGGGTGTGTGTTGAGGACTAGGGGGAATACAATAAGTTGATAACAAAAGCCTTTAAAGTAGGCAAACAACTTTGATTTTAGTAAAAACTACCAAAGGTCCTAAAAGCAGGGTTCCTCAACCCTCTACTGTCAGATGATCAGTTTGCATGATTTTTTAAGGTGAAAAGTTACATCATACCCAGGTCCCGAATATCCAGTGTCTTCCATTCACATATACTATAAAATGCAAACTTCTTACCATAGCCATAAGGTCCTGAATGATCTGACTTTTGCCATCTTCCTGCCCTCACCTTCTACCATTCACTCACTTTCCAATCATACTGGCCTTCTCTCCACTTCTCAAACCAATTAAGCTCATGACCACATCAGAGCCCTTTCACTGTTGCTCCATCTTCAAATGACTAATTCTCACACTTGACTCAAATATCTGGTCAAATGTAACCTTTTAAAACTTGATATATTTAAAAACATTTAAATGTTAATTTTAAAGAGGCATGTAACTTCTTTAAAATAACCATTTTACGTTTATTGATTTGCAAATATTGTACCATCCTTGCATCCCTGGGATGAACCTCACTTGATCATGGTGTATGATCTTTTTCATGTATTGCTGGATGCATTTTGCCAATATTTTGTTGAGGATTTTAGTGTCTATGTTCATCAGCGGTATTGGCCTGTAGTATTCTTTCTTTGTGGTGTCTTTATCTGCTTTGGGATTAGGATGATGCTGGACTCATAAAAACAGTTTTGGAGTCTTCCTTCTTCTTGGATTTTTTGGAATAGTTTGAGAAGGATGGGGTTAGTTCTTCATTAAAAGTTTTGTAAAATTATCCTGTGAAACCATCCAGTCCAGGACTTTTGTGTGCCAGGAAATTTTTGGTTACTTCTTTCAATTTCACTAGCTGATATTGATCTATTCAGACTTCCTGCTTCTTATTGACTCAGTTTTGGAGGATTATGTGTTTCCGGAAATTTGTCCATTTCACCCAAGTTTTCAAATGTCTTGGCGTGTAGTTGTTCTTAATAATTTCTTACAATCCTTTGTATTTCTGTGGCATCAACTGTAATTTATTCTCTTTCATTTCTGATTTTATTTATTTGAGTCCTCTCTCTTTTTTTCTTGATGAGTCTGGTTTACGGCTTGTCAATTTTGTTTATCTTTTCAAAGAACCAGCTCCTGGATTTATTGACCTTCTGAATTGTTCTTTTATTCTCTATTTCATTTAATTCTGCTCTGATCTTGAGTATTTCCTTCCTTCTACTCACTTTAGGCTTTGTTTGTTGTTCTTTTTCAAATTCCTTTAAGTGTAAAGTTAGATTGTTTATTTGAGTTCTTTCTTTTTTGAAGTAGGCCTGAAGTGGTATGAATTTCCCTCTTAGGATTGCTTTCCCTGTGTCCCACAGGTTTTGGATTTTTGTGCTCTCATTTTCATTTGTTTCAAGGTGTCATTTTTTTCATCATTGATCTCATTGTTCACCCATTTATTGTTGCATAACATGTTATTTAGCTTCCATGTCTTTGTGTGTTTTTCAGTATTTTTCTGGTGATTGATTTCTAATTTCATAGCATTGTGCTCAGAGAAAATGTTTGATATCATTTCAATCTTCTTAAATTTATTGAGACTTGTTTTGTGTCCTAACATGTGGTCTATCCTAAGAAACATTTCATGTGCATTTAAAAAGTACATATATTCTTACTACCCAAAGCAATTTATAGATTCAATGCAATCCCAATCAAAGTACAAATGGCATATTTCACAAATATAGAACAAACACTTCAAAAATTTATATGGAACTATAAACGACCCCGAATATCAGTTGCAATTTTGAGAAAGAAGTGCAAAGCAGGAGGGATCACAATTCCTGATATCAAACTATATTACAAGGCCACTGTAATCAAAACAGCTTGGTACCGGCATGAAAACAGACAGACAGATCAATGGAACAGAATAGAGAGCCCAGAAATAAACCCAAGTCTCTACGGGTAATTAATCTTCGACAAAGGGGGCAGAAGCATAAAATGGAATAAAAATAACCTCTTCAACAAATGGTGTTGGGAAATCTGGACGGTCACATGCAAAAAAATGAAACTCAAGGAGGGGATGTGGAGAAAAGGGAAGCCTACTGCACTGTTGGTGGGAATGTAGACTGGTGCATCCACTGTGGAAAACAGTATGGAATTTCCTCAGAAAAATGAAAATGGAACGGCCTTTCGAAGCAGCAATTCCACTACTGGGATTATAACCTAAGAATCCTGAAGAACCAATTCAAAAGAACCTTTGCACCCTTATGTTCATGGCAGCACAATTCACAATAGCTAAGTGCTGGAAACAACCTAGGTGCCCATCTACAAATGAATGGATCAAGAAACTATGGTACATTTACACAATGGAATTCTACGCAGCAGAGAGGAAGAAGGAGCTTATACCCTTTGCAACAGCATGGATGGAACTGGAGAGCATTATGCTAAGTGAAGTAAGCCAGGCAGTGAGGGACA
>PVJI01021620.1:0-26725 GCA_004026765.1 Micronycteris hirsuta
GATCATTTATCTGCCAGAGTAGAATACTAACAATTTTAGTGGTTTTTCCCTCAGGTGACTTATCTAGGCTCTGAGCAAGCTGATTTGCCTAACTGACCAAATCTAGAGTCAGTGATTTCCCAGTCCTGATTATGTAACAAGTCAGTGGCATAGTCTCCTGGCTGTATCCTAAAGACCTTTCAGGATTTTCCCACTCAGCAATTTTCACCCAATGCTGAGCCTGGCCTTCACCAACAAGCAGATAAACTAGTTGATAAAAATCAGAGAAACCGGATAGATAAATTTGAATGACGATATTAAATTCTTCAGCAAATCAGAAAGGATGTTCAGTTACTTTGGGAAAATCTTCCACAGTTCAGTTTTATTCCAGGGAATATAACAAATTAGGGATTGAGCCTTTTGATCTTCAGAAGGCTTAATTTTAAAGAGAAAGGTTCTGACAGCGTAAGAGGAAGAGGGTGTGGGGAGAGGCTCCAGGAAGAGTAAGAGGAAGAGGAAATGGTTCTGGAGGTGGAGCCTGAGATAAAGGAACTAGGAAGAGGAGCATAAGGCTTGAAGCACCATTTTGTCTTTCTTTAAGTGTTTGTTTGTGTCAGTTAATTTTAAAATTGTATTCAGCAAAGAGACAATTTAGACTCCTGGTAACGTTTGGAAGCCTCAAAATACTAATGGATGTAGGCGTTCAATTCAGTTTTGACAATTTTACAATGATGATTTTCCAACTCAGTTTTAAGAAAAGTAAGCTTGGGAAATTCAAAGGTTCTCCATCCTGGCCATTTGTTTTCTAAATTACTTTTGGTCAATTTAGTTCATTCAGTTTGAAATGCACATCAGGAGTGACTGCTGTTTCTGAACACAAAATCGGCCAGGGTCCCTGATGAGGGGATGACCTCAAAGAATGTAGATCAGTAAGATCTCATTTTTGCAAAAACCTAAACAGCCTGCAAGACAGATACCAGCAAAAAGTTCACTAGAAACAATTTGATTTCAAAAATCGGACCAAAGGCTGAATGGCAGATTTCCAGTAGGAACAGTCTGGTTCCAAAAAGAATTGAATCAAAGGCTGAACAGCAAATTTCCAGTAGGAACAGTCTGGTTCCAAAAGGATTTGGGCCAGCACAGTTCCAATTCCAATAGCCTGATTTCAAGAGTCAGGCCAAAGTGCCCACCAAGTACTCACAGACAAAACAAGGCCTTAACCAGAAAAGGATGAAGTCTTAACTTAGATCCCAAGTAGAGACTGGATAGGATTAAAATGTAAAGGGAGTAGAAGCTCAGATCTAGGAGAAAGGTGTACCCTCAAATTCCAGGGTCAGTGAGAAAGCAGTAAAATCAATGGACTCTGGGTACCGCACCTGTTTCCTCACCCCTCATTCACCACCACGAGAGGGTTCTTATGCTATTTGACTGGTAACTGATCCAGTTCTAATATCCCATCATACTTTGTACAGTCAGTCTTGATACCAACCATTTTATCCTTGGTTCCACTTAAAGCCCAGCTTGAGATGAAGATTTGTATGCAGGTAGTTTATTTGAGAAGTTACTCTAGAGAGCAAGAGCAAGAGTGAGGGAATTGGAATGAGAGGCAGAAAAAGGGAGAAAGACTATATGACAGGGGCGCCAAACTCATTTTCACTGGGAGCCAGATCAGCCTCACAGTTCCCTTCAAAGGACTGAATGTAATTTTAGGACTGTATAAGTGTAACTACTCCTTAACCGTTAAGCGAGAGCTTGGTGCTGCTGCCAAGTAGAAACAAGGTAGAGGGCCGAATTCGGCCCGCGGGCCTTGTGTTTGCCACCTGTGCTATATGATATTGCACTATCAAGTTGGCTACATTGCAGATGACTCATGCTTGAGCCTCTATTTGTTCAGTAGCTTCATGGCCATTAACATCCCTGAAATTCTAGGTTATATATGTGTATCAAGTATGTTTCCACACATTTCACACATGCCAGTATCACAGAACCTTCAGAATAAGAAGCATGAGCACAGCGGAGGCATTACCACAGCATGCGTGAAGTTGGTCGAAGATAGCATTAAATGGGTAGGAACAATAACAGCTCTAGCAAGAGTTGGAGCTGAAAGGATGTGAAACATTGTGTGATAGTGATCCAAATCACTAAGAGAGCACAGAGCTGCAGCTCCCACAGGGACAGAGGGATGGATGGGTGCAGGGATGGATGATTTGGACTAAAGGACAAATAAATGAATCCCTATCTCTTTGCTTCATATATTGATTTAGACAACCAAAACCTTTTGCCAAGTTATTCTCTTTCTGAAGGGGAAAGTGAAATTTTGCTAATAACTGTAATTGATAGAAACATTTTTTTCCTGTTCTCACAATTTTTTTATTTTATTTTTTAATATATTTTATTGATTGTGCTATTACAGTTGTCCCATTTTTATCCCCTTTATTTCCTTCTGCCCTGCACACCCTCTCCCACCATCATTCCCCCACCTTAGTTCACGCCCGTGGGTCGTACATATAAATTCTTTGGCTTCTCCATTTTCTATACTATTCTCAACCTCCTCCTGTCTATTTTGTACTTACCATTTATGCTTCTTATTCCCTGTACCTTTTCTCCCATTCTCCTCCCTGCCCCTTCCCACCGATAACCCTCTATGTGATCTTCGTTTCTGTGATTCTGTTCCTGTTCTAGTTGTTTGCTTATCTCATTTTTGTTTTTAGGTTTAGTTGTTGATAGTTGTGAGTTTGTTGTCATTTTACTGTTTGTATTTTTGATCTTCTTTTTCTTAGATAAGTCCCTTTAATATTTCGTTTGGTAACAGTTTGGTGATGATGAACTCCTTTAACTTGACCTTATCTGAGAAGCACTTTATCTGCCCTTCCATTGTAAATGATAGCTTTGCTGGAGAGAATAATCTTGGATGTAGGTCCTTGCCTTTCATGACTTGGAATACTTCTTTCCAGCCCCTTCTTGCCTGCAAGATTTCTTTTGAGAAATCAGCTGAGAGTCTTATGGGAACTCCTTTGTAGGTAACTGTATCCTTTTCTCTTGCTGCTTCTAAGATTCTCCCCTTATTTTTAATCTTGGGTAATGTAATTATGATGTGTCTTGCCGTGTACTTCCTTGTGTCCAACTTCTTTGGGACTTTCTGAGTTTCCTGGACTTTCAGAAAATCTATTTCCTTTGCCAGATTAGGGAAGTTCTCCTTCATTATTTGTTCAAATAATTTTTCAATTTCTTGCTCTTCCTCTTCTCCTTATGGCACCCCTATGATTCAGATGTTGGAACATTTAAAGTTGTCCTGGATGCTCCTAAGCTTCTCACAATTCTTTGGCAAAGGATTTGGTAATTTTATAGCTAGCTTTACCTCAGGACTCCAGATTACAGAAACTAGACTGTTAAATTTCAACACATGGTGTAGGCCTAAAGGAGCTGAAAATATAATGTTACTGTCTGATTTATTTTCTTACCATTAGTGAACTAGCTGCAAATATATTTAATTTGGGGCATGTCAGCAATTATACTCATTTGCTTATGCCCATTTAAGAACTTTCATATTACCTATAAAATGCTGCACACGGGCCAAGAGTTTTCCCTGAAGCAGACAAAATTGGAACAGTATGTTTCAGAAGAAAATAGCAATTTGAAGTTAGAATCAGGGTCCAGAACATAGCATAATGTAACTAGACTCAATCATGAAAGCCAAGTTCAACTTTCAACTTGATCACTAATGGGAAATAGTGTAAAAATAAATCGAGGTTCGTAGACTGGATTTTCCTCCCGAGTTTCATATATTCCCATGAGAAAGCAATATGCAAATACAGCCTCATTTTATGGTTCCAACTTTTGTTGTACATAAACTGAAGCTTCTTAATGTATTTTCCCCCACTGTTAGCAAAGACGGGGCAACAATTGCTTAGATTAATCCTTTTTAAAAAAGGGCAGGCAGTTGATATCATAGGTCAGTGGACAAAATAAAGGGAAAAGCAAATGAAGTCATTCATTTGTTTGTCAGAGACCCACTTGGGACCTATGGTACACACCAGGCTAGGTGCTAAATGGGAAGCTGGGAAGAACTAGCTGTCCAGTAGCGCCAAGCACTATGTACACAGATGAGTGTAATACAAGAAAGAATGTGACAGATGCTACAAGAGAAGTACAAAGTAACTTCTGGTTCAAAAAGTGGAAAGAAAATATGAACATCTTCTGGTGTGGCATCAGGAATAGCTTTATAAATAGGCTAGAGTCCAAAGCAAACCTTGAGGAATAGGTTGGGTTTTGAAAGGTGGAAATGAGGTGGAGCGAAACCTCAGGAGGAAAGAGGACAACTCTGCTGTCCTTTAAGACCCAGCCCAAACACAACTCCTTTCACGAAGCTTTTCCTTATTCCTTTCAAGTTGCAGAAACCACCTTCTCTTCAAGTTTTTTGTACCTCTTCCCTTCCATTTAAAACATTACTGTCTTAGATTATGGTGGCGTGCGTGCCGCAGTGCCCTTACCAGAGTGAGGACAGCTTGAAAATTGGATGCACATCTGACTCTTTCATGGAGCACCAGCCCCCAGCACAGGACTCCAGGAAGAGGAGTTAGGTACGCAGTAAAATCTCTGCTTGAGTGAAAAAGACAATGAGGAGCAGAGCAAGCAGATTTTTGTTGTGGTCTTATTCTGAGAATTCTTATTTATTCACCTTATGAGATTTTCTCACTCGTCAAGTCCTCCTTTCTTCCCTTTGATAATGTGCCCTTCTGTGTTTACACACTAACACAAAAGAGAAGGAGCAGGGGTGGGGGTGGGGGGGGCAAAGGAGCCGCAACTGCTGCGATGCACAGAAGCCCCTGTGCTCCAGCGGCAGCGCCCCAACCGATCAACGCAAGGGCCTGCAGGAACCCGAGGCTGCTGCCCAGCAAGGCCTTCGTGGAAGAGCGGCTCAGCAGTGCAGAAGTGGTGACCTTAGTCTTCTTCCCTCTATGGAAAAAAAGTTTTAAAACACATTAAAGTGAGGACCAGCAAAATCTAAAAGTGTTACTTTAATAATCAACATATATATGATATGTCCCTTTCTTAGAAACTCATTTTCCAGGAGGGTTGTCCAGTGTCCCCACTAAGCTGCTCCAAAGGTTGAATTTTTTCAAAGGACCATATACTAAAACGTATTCAGATAAAACTGAGAACTATGAACAGAGAGATAGGACATGCAACTGTGACTATATTTGACAAGAATATTTCACAAATTAATAAATTACGAAAGGGTTGGCATATAAAGATGGGAGATAAAGCTCATTTACCTGTTCGATAATGCACGGGGGGAGTGGAGGGCTAAGTGACATATGCAAAACAGGAGTCTGTGCACCTCAGCCGTAGCCTGAACCACTAAAATCCTCGATTTTAAAGCAAAACTCCTTTCTCTTGCCCTGAAGGCAAATGTGTGCCAGGAAATGAGGTACAGCCCTGTCTAAGGGCCACTGCATTGTAATATTTGAGTTGCTCATCGAAGTCTATCCCCCCCATTTTTTGTATTGTTGTTGAAGTACAGTTGTCTCCATTTTCCCCCCACAACTCCCCCCAACCCCAGCCATCCCCACTTCCCATCCTTGATCCTACCTGCTTTTGGCTTCATCCATGTATAGAGGGCCCAGAGACATATGAAAGAATGCTCAGCATCACTAGCCATCAGAGAGATGCAAATTAAAACCACAATGAGGTACCACCTCACACTGGTCAGAATGGCCATCATAACCAAATCAACAAACAAGTGCTGGCGAGGTTGTGGAGTAAAAGGAACCCTAGTGCATTGTTGGTGGGAATGCAGACTGGTCTAGCCACTGTGGAAAACAGTGTGGAATTTCCTCAAAAACTAAAAATGGAACTGCTTTTTTGACCTGGCAGTTCCACTGCTGGGACTATACCCTAAGAGCCCTGAAACACCAATCTGAAAGGACCTATGCACCCCGATGTTCAAAGTCTATTTGTCTCTTCAGCTGCAGGACAGTTCTCTGCCTCATACAAGCTTGGGAACAGGAAAACTTTCTGACTGGAGAGTCTGCTTTTCTATAAATTTGGGCCATCACTGGCGGTAAGCCTAAGTGGACTTTATTTAAAGTGACTTATTATCTCTGTATCAAGTGCATTTCTTTAAATGTTAGGCATTGGTAAACTTCCTCCTAAAAAGATATTGGCACTGACTAGAAATGACTTTGCCCAGACATATTTGTGGTTATTGAAATAAGAGGTAAACATGTAACTAAAGTACCTTTTTATTTACTGTCTCATTTGTGGTAGATGAAGATGCTCTTTGGACTCCAGAAATTAGAGTGACTCTATTAGCAATGACTGATTTATAAAATGTGAATCACAACAGTTTAATAGCTATGACCGTGCATGTGGTATCTATCCAATGAGAAGCTGCTTTTGGCTGACACAACTTGGCACCATCTTCTTCATTTATAGTTGGATGAAAATTAATTTTTTTCCTTTTAAAAAGTCTATTTTCACTGTTTTTGGCAGACTTCCTCTCTTCTGGAAAATTGTTGTTATATCATCTCTATGTACAACGTGGTACCTTGCATTGATGTGAGGATTTTTTTTTTCTTTTACTCTTTTGTTTCATCAAGATTCAGGGAGTCTAGCATGCAGACTACCTAGCCAGAACCAAATATTTACTAGGTGCTTAGTTTACTACTGTTGCAACTAACATGGTCTTTCCTGGTAGACTAGGAATGGACCTTTGGTTTCATTTTCAGTACATTTGACTTGGATTTCCAAGTTCTTGCTCTGCCACTTACATATTAAACTGTTGGACCAGTTACAATGTTCCTGAGCCTCAGTTCCTGGTCTATAAATAAGAAAATTCATACCATCTCACAGAGGGCCCTGATGTTTAATGAGATGAATGCAACAATGCTTCGGTTCCATGAAATGCAGCACACACAGTATTAGTACTGAGAGGCAAAAAAAATCCAAAGCTCAGTGAAGTATTCCTTGTGTTATCTACTCTATTTATATCAGTGAATCGGGGATACACCTGTAGAGAGTGGATAGAATGAATAAAAAGAAATATCTTAGCAGCTCATACAGGAAATAGAAGTCGCTGAGAAATCCCCTGGGCTTTCTCAGCCCCCTGGTGAGTAGGACCATTGAAGTGCTGATGAACAGGAGGCGGTTCTGCCCCAGCTCTCTCCGTGCTTCTTGGCAGGAGTCTCTGGCATGTCTCTCTCCTCTTCCTGCTGCTGGCTCTTTGAACAGGCTGTCCAGGCATTTTTAAGTTTGGCAACCAATGCGATGAATTGCTTCTTCTTAAAATAACTCAGATAATTGATTTGGCTTGTCACTAAGTCTTTTTCCCCTTGATTCATTCTGTAGAAGTAGAAGAGGAAAATGAAAATGTCCACATGGACCCAGCCTAATTTCATCTCCTGTTCCGTACAAACCCCCATATGGTCAAGAACCCAAGTGCTGCCCTTTTTCAGGACAGCTGACCCTGTCCAAAGTTCTTAGCCCTAATGCCTAAGGCCTTCTAAGGATCTAATGGATCCCCTGGAACATTTATATTTGCAGAGGTATGTAAGCTGTCCCCTATCCTCGCGTAAATTCCTGTAAGGGTTAAGCCCTAATGAGTGAGGAAGATATAAAATGGAAAAATCAGATATAACTGGAGAGGATTGCACTTGACATAATATCCTAGCAACCTCCCAGTTTTCAAGGCAGTGTTTACTTTATGTGGTGCTATTCAAAGTAACGCCGTCGATGTTATTGCTATGTGACGTGGCTAATTTTCTCAGTAATGTATGCAGCTCAAGGAAGACCTATGATAAGACTGAAAACCCAAGTTATCCATAACTGCAAAGTGCCTGGGTAATTATATTTTGAGCTAGAAACACCTTTTTTTTTGTTGTCGTCCCCCCCCACCCCTTTTTTGCTGTATTGCTACTATGTTTATAAGCTACCCTGCCTCTCTGGATTCTTGTTTTGATCTCTACAGAGAAGCAGATACTAGCCTGAGTTGTTATGTGTTTCCTCTGCTTTTGTTCAGTTGGCTTCCACTTACATTGCTCCTGTACATTGCTTCATCATTCAGACATTTATTCTGAAATAAATAGAACTTTCATTTTCCTTTTGCTGGGACAGTGAATGTTGTCAATTCCTTTAAATTAAAGCAGACCTTCTTATTCACAAGGGGACCTTCCCAAGGCCTTCCACAATCCTCAACTGCTTCATACCAAGAAACATTTCCTTCCCGCTTCTCCCCCCTCTAAAACAGTTAGCTATAGCTGAAAATTTCAGCTGAACATTTCAGACCCTTAACAATTCCAGCTACATAAGCTTCAGTCTTTTTTATATATATAGCTGTTAAAGACACCCACTAAAACAAGCCCAATCCTATATTACATTATAATCTTTTCCTGGTAACTTCAGTCAGCAAAACTGCTGCAGTGATGACAAAGTGTGCCGAAGTGTGGTCAAGGATGGAGAGGAAGGTGAAACGTATTGCAGACAAGCATGAAGTAGGTCACAGCAGCTCGGAAAGGTGACCCCAAGTTTGAGGCTATATCTGCCAGATGCATCCGGTCTGCCCTCAGACTCTTGAGACTCCAAATTTCTTCTTCCTTCTTGGGTAGGCACGTTTGCAAAAGGCGTCTTTGTTTAGTAGATGTCTATTTTCTCTCTTCACCTTGAAAGGCATGTTTTTGCAGCTCAGTGGCTCTCTCCTCTTAATTTTACAACATGGAACACTCTCCTTCTGGAAAACACTTCCTAAAATTTGTCATGAAAAATGTCAGTCCAGTTATCTCACTGGTTGTTGCATAGGAATATTTGCTCAGGCTTTTGACTTCTTCCAATATCACTGTTCAGTTAAAAGGGTTTTCTTTGCTCTGGTTGGTATAGCTCAGTGGATTGAGTGCGGGCTGGAGTTCAATTCCCAGTCAGGGCACATGCCTGGGATGTGGGCCAGGTCCCCAGGGAGGGCCATGTGAGAGGCAACCATACATTGCTGTTTCTCTCCCTCTCTTTCTCCCTTCCTTCCCTTCTCTCTAAAAATAAATAAATAAAATCTTAAAAAAAAAAAAAGAAACATCTCTAAAGAAAAAAAGAGGGTTTTCTTTAATGTAACCAGGTAACTACCGATTTTGTTGGACATTTTATTTTTCGTTTGATAAACAGCTTTTCGACAAGGTTTAGCACTGGCTGAAATGGTTTCATGGATCACTTTTCCAGTGTCTACGATATTTGTGTATTTGTTCCAGTTGTATACATATGAGCCAACTTCTAATATAATTTTAATTAATATACTTTAGTTTTAGGAAAGTTTTATGTTTATAGAAAAATTAAGCACTAAGTAGAGTTCCTACGTACCTCCTACCCCACTGCATGGTCAGTTTTTCTATTAGCACCTTGCAAGGTGTGGTGCATTTGTTACAGCTGATGAACCTGGATTGATTCATTATTATTAACAAATAATAGTTTTATAGTTTTCATTATGGTTCACTTTTTGTGTAGCACAGTTCTATGGCTTTTGACAAATAGGTAATGGCATATATCCACATTACAGTATCATATACAGTATCTTCACTGCTCTAAGAGTGCCCCGTTCTCCACCTGTTCATCTCTTGCCCTTCGGTCCCACCTCCCACCTCCCAGCAACTCCAGGAAACCACTCACTCACTCATCCTTTTACCATCTCGATAGTGTGACCTTTTCTCATACAACTGCCCCCTCTTCAAAACTAACTTTTTTTCTGGCTGAGAACCATGCCTTTGACTGACATTATTTTCCCTTCATTGTCATCACTGAACTAGCAGATTTTCTTTTAAAGAATATTGTACAGAATATTTTTTACTGCCAAAAAGTTAGTGCCAAGATAGCAAGAATGTAGAAAAATAATAGCCAGACTGAGGCATAGTTGTTAGAGGCAACCTAGGCCCACTCACTTGCTAAGCGAGACCCTTTTACATATTATGCCTTGAAGCAAAGAGTCTAATTTATCCCTTAAAATGATACATTGCTATGTGGCATGGACCTACAGGTGCTCTTGAGTCATCAAAACCGTGAGGGTCAAATCCCCAAATGCCAAAGACAAGCTGAAACCAGAAGGCTTGAGCATGCCGCTGAGGCTAGTTTCTACAGCAAGATCACACAGGTTGGACTGCTGTCCTGTGCACCCACCGCTTAGCTTGATCATAGGCCACTAAATCAGTGGAATTAGAAAGTACTAGTGACCCCAACATAAGAATCTTAGAATGGGAACAAATAGCAATCAGAATCTTCTCATCAATGTGCATGGCCCTCAACCATCCTTGCACCAAGAAGACATGAGCATCTCCCTTTCTCCTGTTTCTTTGTGTGTTGTGCTGTGGGTTATATTTCTTCTAAACTGTTGTACCTGGTGAATCCAATTAATTCAAGAACACTCTCACCAGTTGTGGACCCCTAGTAATTTGAGTTCTTTGGGTATCTGGTCAAATGCAGTGCTAGCGTTTATTTTACAAATCTACCAAATAACAGGTTTAATGCATGCCATGGAACATGACAAAAACAAACAGCTCTATACTATACTATCCATGAAAGTCAGAAACTTTTAAAAATATACATCTCACTTCTAGGTTTAAAAAATGGGTCATTTTTATTATTTATGGTTCATTCTCATATTTTATTGTTCCTTCAATGTAAGATGGTATAAAAATAAAATATTTTACTATATTTTTACCTTTCACAAGATAACAGCATTAATTAAATAGAGGCTGCAATAGTTGTCAGCTCTCGTTACTACGTATTCAGGGAACTATTCAGATTTTTAATTTTGTTGGATTTTGGCTAATCAAATATTTTGATTATTGAAATGTTGTGTTTTTTGAAATAAAAGAACCCTGTTAACATATTGAAAGAGACTATATCTAGAAAGGTGTAATAGAAACAGATAAAAAAACACTCAGGAGTTCTCTGGGTCCTTGATAAAGAAGCTTTTCTGTGAGTGATTTTATTGGAACACTCCAATCCTAGAAGCACGAGCTATCTAAGACTCTCAGACACCTAGAGTGGGGAATCAGGTATTATCCTCAGGGTGGGATTTGGGGAGAAACACGAAAACCCTTAGGCCACGGCCTCATACTTACCTAGGATCTCACCTGGGCAGGCTGTCTCCAAATAAGTGGATGCACATGGCTATGGGGAGCCCTTACAGAACAGGAACATAGATGTCCATCAACACCTTATATGGATCTCTGTGGGCTATTTTAGCATTTCTTCGTCTACCAAGAGCCGTCCAAATGGAAGTGGCCAGGGGATCTTCTGACTTATGGGGGATATGGTATGGTACCTCACAGAATTTACAGGAGTCTATTATCATAAATTCTTTGTCAATAGTAAACTCCTTTCCCCCCCCCATGATATCCTGTACAGAGTCCCAACATATAAAACATGCATCAGAACTGCTCTTCTGGAATAAGGTCACCTGAGCCTCCTCCTGGCCCTTGAGGTGTTACCTAAATTACCTCTGACTTTGAAGACAAGATTTGGAAACCAGTAGACTGGTTTAATCCCCTAGATTTATAGGTACCAAAATCTAGACTCAGAGCAGTTAGGTATCCTGTTCAAGATTGTCCACTGGGGGAGAAGTTGAGCATTTTTCCCCCAGTAGAAATGGTAGTTTTTTTTTGATCCCATGTTATCCTGGGTTCAGAAGCCAAGAGTCCTCAGGATGAAGGTGGTAAGTTCTCCACCTGGGCCCAGAAATGAACCCACATAGAAAACATACCACAACCAGTCATGTCAAACAAACAAACAGACAAACAAATGTGTATAAATATTTGATACTTATCACTATGTAGCCCAATCATTTACTTTTTAAATAATTTTTCCAGCTTTATTTTATTTTTTCAATATATTTTATTGATTATGCTATTACACTCATCCCATTTTTTTCCTCTTTATTCTCCTCCTCCCTGTGCCCTCTCTCCCACCATCATCCCCCCACCTTAGTTCATGCCCGTGGGTCGTACATATAAGTTCTTTGGCTTCTCCATTTCCCATACCATTCTTAACCTCCCCCTGTCTATTGTGTACCTACCATTTCTGTACCTTTTCCCTCATTCTCCCCCTCCCCTCCCTGCCGATAACCCTCCATGTGATCTCTATTTCTGTGATTCTGTTCCTGTTCTAGTTGTTTGCTTAGTTTGTTTTTGTTTTTTTTAGGTTTGGTTGTTGATAGTTGTGAGTTTGTTGTCATTTTACTACTTGTATTTTTGATCTTCTTCTTTTTCTTAGATAAATCCCTTTAACATTTCATATAATAAGGGCTTGGTGATGATGAACTCCTTTAACTTGACCTTATCTGAGAAGCACTTTACCTGCCCTTCCATTCTAAATGATAGCTTTGCTGGATAGAGTAATCTTGGAAGTAGGTCCTTGCCTTTCATGATTTGAATAATTCTTTCTAGCCCCTTCTTGCCTGAAAGGTTTATTTTGAGAAATCAGATGATAGTCTTATGGGAACTCCTTTGTAGGTAACTGTCTCCTTTTCTTTCGGCTTTTAAAATTCTCTTCTTCTCTTTAATCTTGGGTAATGTAATTATGATGTGCCTTGGTGTGTACTTCCTTGGGTCCAACTTCTTTGGGACTCTATGAGCTTTCTGGACTTCCTGGAAGTCTATTTCCTTTCCCAGACTGGGGAAATTCTCCTTCATTGTTTTTTCAAGTAAGTTTTTAATATCTTGCTCTACCTCTTCTCCTTCTGGCACCCCTATGATTCAGATGTTGGAATGTTTAAAGTTGTCCTGGAGGTTCGTAAGCCTCTCCTCATTTTTTTGAGGTGAGAATTCTTGTTTCTTTATTCTGTTCTAGTTGAATGTTTATTTCTTCCTTCTGGTCCAAACCGTTGATTTAAGTCCCAGTTTCCTTCCCGTACATTTTCCTACTTGTATCTCTTCATTGCTTAGTTGCATTTTTTTCTGGAGCTTCGATCTGTTCTTTCATTTGGGCTATTTTGTTTGCCTCAGCACACCTGTTACATAGTAAGGGGTGGAGCCTTAGGTGTTCACCAGGGCAGGGTAACCCACGTTGCTGCGTTGTGATGCTGTATGTTGGGAGAGGGGTCCAAGAGGGAACAGTGCTGCTTGCTCTGCTTTCTGACAGATTTCTGTCACTTCCCCGGCTACCCACAATCAAATTGGGCCCTTCTGGTGCTGATTCCTGGGTGGGTGGGCTTGTGTGCATGCTAGGACCCTATGGGTCTCTCCAGTGAACTCTCCTGTGAGGCTGGGAGTTCCTTCCACCACCACAACCCCCACAGGTTTATTCAGTCAGAGGTTTCAAGGCTTTATTTCCCTGCATTGGAACCCTGGGTTGTGCAGTTGTCTCGCTCCCCAGTTGTTCCTCCTGGTTTATCCACATGCAAATGTAGGGCCACCTGCTCTGTCAGTTGCCACCTTACCATGAGTCTTCTCTGCCCTGGCTGCCGTACCAGTCTGGATGAATGTTTCTTCTTCAACTCCTTGGTTGTTGGACTTTCGTACAGTTCAATTTTCTGACAATTCTGGTTATTTTATGTTTTTAAATTTGTTTCTGTCTTGTGAGGAGGTTTGCCTATGCCTCCATCTTGTGAGGAGGTTTATCTACCTATGCCTCCATCTTGGCCGGAAGTGACTAGGTCTCTATATAGCCCAGTCATTTAAAACATACTGCAATGAAGTTGTTACAATGACAAGACATGTAATACTTAAAATAAATTTATATTCATACACAAGTACAGTTGTAACACCTGAGTCCAGCTGTAACACCTGAATCCATGTACACACATGCAGAAAAAGAGGACAGAGAAAAGAGGAGTACAGGGTGCCATTGTGAGTCATTGCAGCTACTCAGTAAATGCTTATGGAATAAATTCCAGATTCTGGGCTCATGCTAAAGCTTTTTGAAACCAGCAACTTCCTTCCAGAAGGGGTTTTTTCGGAAGAAGAATTCTTACAACTTCTTCCTAGGTCATTGTTTTTGTTTTTATTTTGTTTTTGTTTTTGTGTTATTGCAGTTGCTTCACACCTTCATCGCTCTTCCTAGTGAACACCTACTGGCCCTTTGCTGATCCATAACTTTCTGCTTTTGAGACATTGCCTTTAGAGATCTTGTAAAAATAAAAAGAAAATAGAGACTTGTCTTGACTGCAGAAATTCTGAAGCTTATTGAGCTTATTTTTTTTTTTTCAGGAAGCCAATTGTATAATGTCTGAAACCCAGCTTAAAGGAATACACTTTTTACAAAGCTTATTATTACCTAGTAGTCTTCAATTCCCTATTAGAATGTCATTTCTCAATATACTTTCAGTTAAGGAACTCCACTTTTCCAGATAATTTTAACTTCAAAGATCCCAGCCTCTTAATAAAAAGATCCCAAATGGCTTATATGAATTTTACTTTTTTAATATTTTTATTAATTTATTTTTAGAGAAAGGGCAAGGGAGGGAGAAGGAGAGAGGAGAAAAAACATCAATGTGAGAGACAGACATTGATCATCTGCCTCTTATATGCCCCCAAATGGGGGCCTGGCCTGCAACCCAGGCATGTGCCCCAACAGGGAATGGAACCAGTGACCTCCTGGTTTGCAGGCTGGCACTCAACCCACTGATAGCTTATACCAATTTTATAAATAATTGTTTAAACTTGAAACAAGGGAGAAGGCATAGGTGCACATAGTGACAGATAAAGAAACAGAGGTTTGAGGTTTTTTTTAGCTGATGTTGTCCCTCTCAGTTCTCTTAGCTGTCAGATATCCTCTATCGTGGAGGACATTGAAATGCTAGCTTTTTCGTGAGGTTCACTAGAGAGGACAATCCCCCAACAGGGTCCCCCACATGCACAAGTCCCTGATGAGGTGAGATAAGTCTCTAGTTGAACTGTTTAGGATCCTTCCCCTTTTGCATTTGGTGTGTCTCTGTGTTCCCCCCATCTTTACATGGAGTGGTCCTTTCCAGATACCTGAGTCTAGTTACCTTCTGTAGCATTGAGTTGATCTCTGGGAAACTCTTGCTTTTCCAAACTATAGAAGTGCAATTTGCCCCATTGTTGTCCTCTCTCCACCTTATATACTAATGGTTGTCCCAAACATTTTTCCAGGTGAGGAGCTCTGTGTTCTTAGAGTGCTCTCAAACTCTAAGACCCTGAGTTCTGCCAAGAATTCTTTTATGCTCCTCTTTTCTGGAGCCAGGATGGGGCAGGCACACCTGTTTCTATAGCTCAAGAACTATGGTGCAGAGTGGAGGATGAAGGCAATAAAAATCTCTACGGGGCCCTGGCCAGTGTGGTTCAGTTGGTTGGACATCGTGTGCAAGAGGCCTGATGGGTGTTTGTCTCTCACCTCAATGATTCTCTCCCTTTGTTTCTCCCTTCCTCCCCCTTTCTCTAGAATCAATAAAAGAAAAAAAAATGTTTTTAAAGTCTCCTCTGCTAGAAAACAAGTACTCTTTATGAGAAGCTCTCTTGGCCTTCCCTCACTTGATTTGTGGCAGGGAATTGAAAGCACAGGACAAGAAGGGTAAATGCTACAATCTTGTCAACTATGAAAGATCCTTTATGTACTTTCCTCTCTGTAATGGATGTGTGGCCTTATGTCAGCTCTTAGGTGTGATTGTCAGTGGACATTTTACAGAGGTTTGTAAAAAACTATCTAGCTTCTTTCTTCAGAATATGGTAGAATTTATTACCCAATATCCTCAGCTCAGAAGCTTTAAACGAAATTCTATGACAACTGGAAGTCCCATTCCAAATCCTGCTACAGTAAAACCCACAATTATGCTGCAACTAACATGAAGATTTAACAGTTTGAATTTCCCATTTCTTGGCTATATTTCAAAATTAGTTTACTTGTCGAACCCCTGTAGTGAGAGTAACTTACCGGTAACCAAAGAATGACAGAATGTTGGACCTTAAAGGGACTTTAAAATGTTCTTTGTCCAATCGCCCACTTAGAAGTTCATGCAGCTGAAACAGGGAGATGTTCAGTAGCTTAATTGAAGACAAATACTGTACTATTAGGATTAAAAAATGTTTAAGTCATGGAATTGTTTTTTCATGAACCTTCAGCTATAAACCAGGATTGTAAAAAAAAATGTAATCTCTGAGGTCTAGCTGGAGACCATGTTCAGAACTTGATGGCGACTTGAATTTCATGTGGTCATTCATATCCACTTTTTTATGAGTAAAGATATGAATTACAGTTCGAGGTTATAAATCAAACATGTTGATTCCCGGTGCTCTTTCCATTAAACGTAGGGTTTTACTGTGTGGGGGTGTAAGGGCAAGTGTACAAGGACACACACACAGAAATTTGGCTTCAGGACATCAGAGAAGCAGAATATTTTTATCGATACTGGAAGCTGCTGTTAAGCCTGTGAGAGAGTTTGAGAGTGAGAGAGATGGATCTAAAGATAACTGTGTGATTTTGTGCAATCCTCCTTTGTTATTTCTTTGAGAGATTGTGTATACTTCGATGGCAATGTGTTTAAACACAATAAAGCAATAAAATTACTATTTTTTTTTTGAAGTGAGTCCATGCTGTACTGGAGAAAGAGGAGCCCGGCTTACATTAGGGTTACCTAATTACTAAGCAATCACCATTAGTAAATCGCCTTGTGAGGAAGCTGCAAAGCTTGGTGGTTGAGAGCATAGACTCTAGACTCACACTTCCTGGGTTAAAACCTGGATTAGCTGCTAACCAGCTCTAAAAATTCAGCAGACTTGCTTATAGTCTAGGTGCCAGAGTTGTTCTTTTTTTGTTTGTTTTTAGTTTTCTTAACCTACTAATTAGAAATAACGAAAGCACTGATCTCATTTTCCCACCATCATAAACGTAAATACTATAACCACCTTGAGTTGATATTTAACCACTTAAATTTAAATTTTTAAAGATAATAAAACTAAGAGTTAGCTTGGTAAGCAAAATACTTATTTCAGTAATTTTTTTTCATGGAAAGTAAGTAATGTAAATAGTTGCATTAATTAAAGAGACATTCACTTCACATTCACTATATGATATTTTATAAATAGTTTTTCATGTCTGGTAATACAACAGAAAGCCCAATCTTGCTGGAATCCAAATTAACAGGTTAATTAACAGGTATTCACTGAATATGAGCTAAAATACAATGCATGAAAATGATTGCTAATTTGACAACTTTTTGTCAACTTCATTAAAGAATAACTTCTATTAATGATGTATTTTTCACATGCTGTACCAAGTCCTATGCAGTCCAAAGTAACTAATATTGTAGTAGGCCGAATAATGTCCCACCAAAGATGCTCACGTCCTAGTCCTTGGAACATGTGACTTTATATGAGGAAAAAAGGGTCTTTGCAGTTGTGATTGAGGTTAAGCACTTGAGATATGACGGACACCCTGAATCATCCAGATGGACCTAACCTTGCCACTGAGTCCTTACAAGTGAAGAATCTTCAATGGCTGAGGCCAGAATCAGACGCTCATGTGATTATGGCGGAAGGATCAGAAAGCCTTGATGCTGCTGGGTGGCGGTTGGAGGAAGAAGGCCAGAGCTAAGCACTATGGGCGGCCTCTAGGAGCTGGGAAGGAGAAAGAAACAGATTCCACCCTAAATCTTCCAGAAAGGAATGTACCTTTGGTTTTAGCCCAGACAAACCCATGTTGGACTTCTCCGCTACAGAACTGTACTGTTAGTTACTATATTTGCTTTAAGCTACTAAGTTTATGGTAATTTACTACAACAATAGACATGAGTATAGATTTTGCTACCTGGAAGTGGGGTGCTCCTGGAACAAATACGTGAAATGTGGAAGTGGCTTTGGAATTGGGCAGCAGCTAGAGGCTGGAAGAATTCTGAGAACCATGATAGAAAAACCGTAGATTGTCTTGAGCAGGCTGTTAGTAGGAATATGGATGTTGGTGATTCAGCTAGTGAGGACTCAGAAGTGAGGAACATGGCAGAGAAGACATAAATTGCCTTAAAGAACACTTAAATCATTGTGAACATACTATTGTAAAAATGTGGGCATGACAGGCACTGTTAGTGAAAGCTCTGCAGGAAATGAGGAACTTTTATCAGAAACTGAAGCAAAGAGGATCCCTGACATATGGCGGTAGAAAACCTTAGCAGAATTGTCCTACAGGTATGTGAAAAGTGGACTTTGTAAATAAGAAAGTTGGCTATTTCAGAGGAGGTTTCCAAATAAAATCTTAAAAATGTTTTTTTTTTCTTGCTACTTATAGTAAAATGCAAGAGAGGTAAATTGAAGGGATAAAAAGAACCAGCATGTGATAATTTGGGAAATTTTCAGCCTGTATAATTTTCAAAAGGCGATAAAGTGAAGAGATCCACTGTCAGGAAAGTATGCTATGACATAAATGTCAAATGTTGCTTAAAAGAAAACCTTTTGATAATACCTCGAAAAATAATCAGATTAAGAGATTCCCTTAATCAATGCAGGAGCATCTAGGAAGCTTAAGGGCATTTGACCCTCAGCCTTCTCAGCAAAATCCAAGAACAGGGATGGGATTAGCCAGGAAAGACCCACAGACAGGCCTCTTGTCTAATGCAGTGAATTAGTGTGACATACATGGGTGTCCTAGTGCCACCTGTACATCCACAGCCCCCAAAGCAGATAAATGAGAAGCAGAACTCATGTGGGTCTGGGTCTGGGTCTGGGTCTGAGCCCAGACGTCCCTTTCCTCACTAAAATTGCCACCTTACCTGGTCCTGTGCACCCAAGGGGAAGAAATTTCCTGGAGCACATCTGGTTCCTGGAGTCCACATGAGTCTTAGCGCAGTCCTGCATGTACCAAATTATTGAATACTTTCAGTGGTGTCTGGGACAGGTCAAACACATGTTTACCCCCCCCCCCAGAAAATGTATGAACTCTCACAACAGTGGGGATGAAACAAGATTATAAGTAACCCCAATTCCAGTTCAGCCATGAAAAGTACTTTCAGCTTTCAGAATTTGGATGATTTTGGAATTAGAGAGGGGGAGGGAGGAGAGAGAGAGAGAGAGTGTGTGTGTGTGTGTGTGTGTGTGTGTGTGTGTGTGTGTAAAAAGAAAGAGATAGATATCAAGACAGACTGAGAACCAGAGGGAATATTTTGGAAGGAAGAGTTCATTATGCCTAGGAAAGTCTGAACTGGCCCCGATCTGGTGGGTAGAGTTTTACAGAGAGGCCGCGGGAGGTAAGGGAACATCCCAGGTGAAAGAAGCAATATGGACAAAGTGGCAGAGCCTGGAAACGAGAGCCACAAACTGAGGGCAGTGGGAGGGATGAGGTGGCTGGACTGCGGGTTCTCAGGGGAGAATGGTAGGAGATGGATCTTCTGCCAAATTGGGAAGGCAAAAGAGTATGAGCTTTTAACTGAACAATAATTTTTTTTTAAAGTATGCCAAGAGTTCTGGGGGAAAAAAGAAAAAAGTATGCGCTTTATTTTCAGAGTCTACAACATGAGACTTCTGGTCCAAATTCAGCTCTCTTTCTACATCTGGTTGCTTTCACAGCTTCTGGCCACACTAGGCATTCAATACAGAATTTTTATGAAGGAGGTTTCATTTTTAAATACATTACATTTTTTCAATCTATTGTGTGTTCCAAGTCCTTGACCCTGTCCTTTTAATTTGGCAAGTTTCCTCATGGCTATAGCCATCTTCTCTTCCTGAGACATGCCAGGTTCTGTTCTATTAGCAATAGTGGGCTGTGGCTTAGAGTAGGGAGAAGATGCTGCTTACAAGCTAAAGGAAAATACTGCAGAAGTGGGGTGCTCTCTTTCCTGCATCTAGCTCCTCCCACCAAATGTTGTTCACTCAGCAGACATCAAAGGGGCCAAGAGCAAATCACACACACACACACACACACACACACACACACACAAATGAGAGGTGAGGTAGGATGAAAGCTGGAAAAAAATGAGAACAATGTGTTTGCTGTCAATAAAAAGTCACATTTTCCCTGAGCTGAAATGAAAACAATTCTTGGTTTTGAAACTATGAGAAGTAGACAAAGGATCCCAGCATTCACCCTAAAAGATAAATTGTGAATAGTCAATTAAAAAAAGGCTTGGTGGTTATTAAAGCATCATTGCTTTTAATGTTCTCATCTTCCTCCCTAGAGATACACATTTGAAAGTTGGTCTTGTTTCAGATCAGCGTAGGTGGGAGCAGACTCCCACAGACCCCAGGACCAAGCTGTCCTCCTGGAATGTCCTTCACTTCACAGTGGATTGGAGTAAACACGGTTGGTGCGGGGCTTTCGATATTTCCACGCAGCTGCCATAATCACGCTGTACCAAAGCACAGACTGAAGTCACAAGTCTATCCTGGAAAAGAAATTAATTTTCTCTGAGTTGATTTCAATTGGGTATATTATAAGAACCGAGAAATAATTAGCCAAAAACAAATGAAACTGTACTGGGCACAGAAGCTTGGAATTAGATGAATTATTGAAATCTAGATCAAACTAAATTTGTAGAATCAAAGGGGCAATGATATTGGCAGTGAGTTGGTCATCATTGTCATTTGAATTGTCTCAAATCAGTTCTTTCTCTTTCTATGCTGTGACTTCTTATGGACGAAAGATGAGGCAGAATTCGGGCAAAGATGTCTGTGTTATTCACTTTTAAGAGGAAAGTTCCGTTAGTTCAATTTTATAAATCAAAGAGGTAGGTGAAAATATACTAAGGACATGGCAAGCAGTTAGTACTCTCCTAAGTTTAATTATCTTCTAGAAATACTACTCCCTAAATCAACCAATCTATTTCCTTGACATCTGATTCTACTTTCCCCCCAAAACCTACAGACATTACTAATTGAAGAGGCAAGTATCCTTCTAAATAGATGTGGATCCTTGAGATTTGGGCACATGATGAATATCATGTACTACGTCAAGGCTCATCCTCATTGCTGGGGGAGCTGTTAGAACCTCTTATTCCATATCACTGTCAATGTGTTAGTCAGTTACTTAGTAGTTGTATTCTATTTGTTTGCTTGTTTCTGGTAAGTCTGTGGTCTAAACATAGTCCTAATCATGTTGTATGCTCTTACTCCAAGTTAGAATTCCAGGATTGCCAGCTGTAGTTGGATCGTTCATAAGGCTCTACCCTGGGTCTTGCTAGGTAGATCCCTTAATGGGCCTGTTAATACCTGCCATATTCCAGGGTCTCGGACAAGTTCTATGGCAGCATAATACTATCAGTTAAGGATAGACTTTTTACCAAAGATAAAATAAACTGATGATGCCAGGAAGTATCAAGAGAAGAGCAGTTACCCTCCACTACTACCACCAGCCCCTGCCATCTTCCCACCACCCCAGGATGATTTGCTGGGATGGTTATGTTCCTGCCCTTCCCCACTCTCATTCTCATTTACTATAGTGCAAGTATGAATGCAACGTTGTCACTGGGGGATAGACAGAGATCTTGGTGCACAAGCAATCTGTTTGAATGACAGCTGTTTACAGGTATGGTCTAGGGAGCCAGCTGCTCAGTGCTTGGTCACCTTGAGACCCATGGCAACTCCAACCCCCTTTTTCAGGAAAGAAGCCAGTATTCCTGTGGGTGACTGAGCTTTGACTGGAGCAACCTGCTCTATAGGGAGAACCTTGCCCCCAACTCATTCTAACTAGGTCATTGTAAGCAGTACGGAATGGGCACTAAGGCTCACTTTCAGACGTTGGCCATTGCACCACTGCCAGCAAATGCTACAAGACAATCATAAGCAGCCCTTTCAGATGGCTAAAATTGTGTATTTCTGCCTCATACCATCCTTAATTACTATCCTCAACTCATGTCTTCCCACATCATTCCTTACGTAGGATGTTCCAACAACCTCTTTGTGTCTATATCTGTGTCTACATTTTCTCACCTGTATTATCAGTTAAATATTCTTGCTGTGGACTACATATCCCTTATTACTTTCTTCTTCGTGAACACGGATAATATCCACCCATCCCTGAATGGCCTTAGCACACTACACACATCTGCTGATGCAGAATGTCCAGCCTCCTGCCAAGACTAGCTTCCTCAAGAACGTGGAATCCCCAGATGTTTCTCTGTATCATCTACTTGCTCAACCTCCACCTACTGCCACTTCTCTGCTGGGGTGGTGTGGACATGATGCTGCTCTGTCCTGCTCGTTAGTGTGCCATTGTTTCTCCTGCTGCTCTGCTGGGCATAGTCTTTGTCTATATGCAGCAACCCTGTCCCCCTCAGTGAGCACCATCCTCTGCAGGGGTTTGCAACAGAGAAAGGAAAACTGACTCTGTCGCATGTGGACACTGTTCTATTTGGTGAATCTCAAGACACCAGTGTGTTACAGAGAGTGTTAAAATAATCCATTCAGCTACTACCACATCTCAGTCTCCTATAAGGAACTTGACCTTTATCTAGTTGCCTACAATAGAAATGAATTCTGTATGAGCCATAAAGCTGATGTTACACTCAGATTCCTCTATCCTTTTAACTAAGGAGTGTTCACTGTGTCAGGCTTACTGTGCTAGCTCAGGTACTTCATGGAGTGAGTTCTGTCCCAAGGTCCTGCTTTTCAACACCGCCCAGTCATCTCTCCTGCTTTCTCTCTCTAACGTGCACACGTGCACACACACTCCACACATTTTCTATTTATGTCCCCAGATCATTTTTGAACTCCTAAGCTTAAGTTAGGTATTCATTATATTTTGAAAAGTTGGATTGTGTAACTCTTACATTTTAAAGACTATCTATTATATGCAAGATGACAGAGCTCTTAGAATGGCCCCTATGATCCTACACAAAATTCTCTTTTTCGCCTCATTTCCTGCCACCCTTAAGCACCCCATCCTCTAGACAAGTCTTTTGTGGGTCTTTGTCAACATACATCATTCTCACACCTCCAAACCTCTACAATGGTTGTCCCCTTTCTGGGAGCAAACTGCCCTCAATCTATGTGACAAATGCCCACTGAACCATTGAGCTATAGTTCAAAGGTCCCTTCTCTGTGAAGCATTCTTTGATGGCTGTAGTCACTTCCTCTTCTGAGTCCCATGGACACTCGTCCACACTGGAGGAATTGCTACTTGTGTGCTACTTACCCATGAGTAGGGTCTTCCTCTCACATTAAACCATGCTTCCCTGCCACACAGGATGGCCTTGACTTACGCAATGTTATATCTCATTTGACTGCAGAGGGAATTAGCAGGTGCTCCATGTTTATACATGATGGCAAAGTGTGAAAAGAACAACATCAATGTGATGTACACATCATATTTACAAAACAGAGCTACCTTGTCATCATGAATTAACTCCCCACCAAATTTTCTGCTTCTCTAGTGGCCTGTTCTCTCTCATCTATCACTGGCTGAAGTGCTGCAGAGCCAACAGGTCGCTTGATGGCTGTGATCCAACAGTTGATGGGGCTGTCCAGTTTCTGAGTGTCAGCAGATAACAAACATGACAGAACTCTGAGACATGGAAGAAAAGCTGAAGGTTGGCATAGACAGAAGAAAATGGAAATGAAAATTGAATGAAGAGCATTTGAGAGGAAAGAGGAAGAGGAATTCAGTTTGGAGGTGTAGGATGAGAAAGCTGCATGTGGATGAGCTGGAAGTGGAAGACCTGGGGTCACAGGAAAGGGATGCTGAATGAGGGAAGCTGAAGAAGGCAGTGGGATAAGGCTCAGTCAGCAGTGAATCAGCCTCATGAAAGTCAAGAAGTCATGTTGGTATTTTATTAATATTAACAAAACATCAGGAGATAAAAGAACTTCATTGGTTGATTTTTACTCTTAGACAATTTGTAGTATTTTAAGAGGATGTAATAAAAATGTAGCTTTATGCTCTATGCAGAATTTGCTATGCAAATTTATAGTATAAATAATTAATCTACTTAAGAAAATCAACTGCTTTCAAGTACCTTCAAGTACTTCAGATGCAGATTACATAAAAACAATGATTTTCTTATTCAACAGGTGACCAAGTATGTTCTCTATAAACATCTCTCAAGTTACACTGAGATAACATATTTTAAATTATAAGTGTCTGTAAGTAACAGAACTGCATTTCTTGAGAAGTATTTGCTTTTCTCCAATGTAGAATAATCTTCTGCTTAGACAACACTCATTGGTAGTTTTAGCCCCTCCACTGTTCGAACATATATTGAACATCTGCTCAGTTCCAGGACTTGTGCTTCCCAGTTGGACTATGGGAATACCAAACCCAAATCTATTCACAAGTTGCTAAGAGTTTAGCTGGAAGTTTTAATGTAGGCAAAAATGTCCACAATACAAAAGCTGAAAACTTAAAATTTCCACAAGGGAGAGGTATGCATGAATTCTTTAGGAGCTCAGAGGAGGCAAAGATGATTAATTATTTCATTTGTTTATTCTATTAATTCCAAGGTTTTGAATTTCAGGAGTTTCCAGCCTGGGGCAGGGTTGAGTAGAAGGGACTGATGTGACAGAGACAGACTGACAATCAATTAGCTCAAGAAGCAGATGACCTACTGTAGGGGCTGGGTGTCTCCTCAGCAGAAAAATGCTGCGACTTGAGAACAGATAGCTTAGCAGACAATGGAGAAAAGTTCTCCTCCACTCTCCACAACCTATGTGAGGAACAAGAATCAAGTGAAGGGAAATAGCATAGAAGATTCCAGAATAACATTATAGTTAGCCTAAACAACAGGAAAGTGAATAGAGTGATGACTGGACACGGAAGCTGAAAGGAAGACTGCAAAATGGCTTCATTGTCATGGTAAGGAGTGTGTGGTCTGTCTGGGGTTGCTATTCAACCAGATCTGAGGGGAGTGAGATCTCAGGTTGTGCTGGGCTCCTGACTAGCTACCTGTGATAGAACTATCTGTAGCCAGCACGCCATAAGCATGGATGATTGTCACCACACTTGATGAAGTAACAATTTATACACCTGCTGTTGGTTTTGGAGATAAGGACATTAGCTGAAGACCGTGAAGGGGCTCCTCTGAGTAGTTTCAAATGTTTTGATTGATTGAATTAAACATTCAGAGAATCCAAAGAACCATTCTTTCCTGCATTTTCCTCGCCTCATTCAGATGTTATTCCTTTTTACCTGCTTTCACCAGCATGTAACCACAAATGTGGATGGGAAGAAGGGCTGTCAGTGTCAGCCACTTGACTCCTCCTTGGGGAAGCCCGTTTCTCCCTGCCCGCCTTTGTATAGCACCTGGCTCCACCTCCCGGCCACACAGTCCTTCCTACCCTTAGTGGGCACTTGTTTGGGACCCATGACAGTTACGCTGATTTGATAACTTGTGGTGATTCGTGCCCTCTAAAAGTTTACAGTCTGAGAGAGGAAGTGCTGATATGCATGAGAATAAAGAGAGAAACTTCAGAAGTAAAACAATTGTTTATGTTCATCAGAGCCAAGAAGAGAAAAGGGGGAAAAAAAGGATAAAGCATGGAGGGGACATGTGGCCAACCTCCAGCAAATGAAAATCAGAATAAGAATGGAACAAGTGAAAAAGCTAAAAATGGAATACAAGATAGACTTATGGAAAATAAATGAGGTTTCTTTATCCTTTTGCTTTATTATGATTTCATTATGTTCTGAATTTTATTTCTACATGTTCTTTCTTGTTATTTATGTTGAAGGTTATCATCAACCTGTACATCCTTTTCAAAATACTGCTTCTCATACAAGTTTGCAACACGGACGCCCTTTGCTCTTTCGAGCAGTCTATTCGACAGGAGCAGTCTGTGTCGTTCGGGCTGCGTGTCCTGAGAAAAATAATAGGTTCAATTTTACTTGTGTGTAGTTGGTGCAATTATAAGTAGAAGATTGAAATTAAGCTGGACACAATGACAATGACACTTTTATGTGCAAAGGGACTTTTTGTGTACAGAAAAAAACTACTTCAATTTACTATTAATGTTGAATTTATTAAGTTAAAAAAATTTTTTGCTCAATCCCTCATCCCCCAAGGTCCCCAACCCCTAGCATCCCAGCTGTCACCCTGCCCTCTAGGAGTCTGTCTCTATTCTGCTTGTTAGTTCAGTTTGTTCATTAGATTCCACATATGAGTGAAATCATATGGTATTTGTCCTTCTCTGACTGGCTTATTTCACTTAGCATAATTCTCTCCAGCTCCATCCATGCTGTCACAAAGGGTAAAATTTCCTTTTTTATAGCCAAGTAGTATTCCGTAGTATAAGTGTACCACAGCTTTGGCTCACCTACTGATAAAAACTTGGGCTGCTTCCAAATCTTGACTATTGTAAACAATGCTTGTAATATGTAATATTACATAGCCATGTAATATGTAATATGTAATATTACATAGCCATGTAATATGAAAAATAGAGACATTTATTGAAGAAGATACAAGATACAAGAAACAGTGTACATAGGACAATGACACCTCAGAACCCTTCAAAGTACATACCTTGGGACCTCAAACAGTTCTCTCAATTGCCATCAGCTGCCCTGTTGTATTTTCCTGAATCTCATCAACAGTCTGAAATCTCTTCCCTTTCAAAGGTCATTTTAGTTTTGGGAAAAAACATATCTGACAGGGCTCCAAATCTGGGCTGTAGGTAGGCTGAGTCACCTGGGTGATTCAGTGTTTCACCAAAAAAATCTGCACGAGATATGATGCATGAGCAGGCACATTGTGGTGATGAAGCTGCCAGTCACCAGTTGCCCAAAGCTGTGGCCTCCTGAATCATCCGAATAGTTTCCACAGAGAAATGTCCAAACTTAATGAGAAATTTGATGCAAATTGTGCTGAATCTAGATTGTTTTGGGTAGTATGGACATT
>PVJI01021621.1:0-26738 GCA_004026765.1 Micronycteris hirsuta
ACAATTTGATTACAAGCATTTTAAATTGCGCATCTGATAGGTTGACTACGTTGTCATCCATTAGTTGTAATTTGTTGTAGTCCTTCATTTTGGCCATTTTCATTCTTTTTATCTTGGTGCACTTGTCAGCTGGCAGATGCCTGCGACCTGGGTCTCTTTTTGGATGACGTTGCCTCTGGGGGCGGGGTCTGGGTGGAAGTGATGGCGGCCTCCGATCACCGCGATCACCGCGGGCTCCCATCACTCCTCCTCTCCCCGGCTCCCCACCGCCTCCTCTGCCAGACTCGGTTCTGCTGGCTCAGCCCTGGCCTCTCTCCGGCAGCGTCGCTGGCTTGCGGGATTCACCCATTGTTTGGAGCCACGCCCTGTTCAGGCACTGGCGGCCTGAGTAGCGGCGAGTGAGACCCTCTGTGAGCGCTGCTTCCTCCGCCTGTTTCTGCCCCGCTTACCAGCCTGGATGTTCGTCTTCTCCTACCTCCTGGGTGTCGGACTTCCCTTCAGTTCGATTCTGTCCATTCTGGTTGTTTATTTTTTGCTACTGCATTCATTGTCTGGACATTCTGGATGTGCGGGCAGCGAGTGCGACCACCTACGCTGCCATCTTGGCGGAAGTCCCCATTCTAACTTTCATATCTCCTACCATTCTTATATTTTCCATCCTTATCTCTTTGTTCTGCATTCTGGGTGATTTGACCAGATCTTCTAAATCACTAATTGTCATTTCAGCAGTTTAATTCAACCATTAAAAACAACAACAACTCACAATGGGGAGAAGCGTTTTCAGGAATCACTGTAGAGGACACATGGAAGGAACTAAGGGGGAAGGGGGCCTGGGGGGAGGGGAGGGGAGAGGATGCAAATAACTGTAATTGAACAACAATAAAGTAATAAAAACAACAACAACAACAACTCCATACAGTCTTCACTTCTAAAAGTTTTTTTTTAATCATGTCATGTTCTTTCATTATGGTTTTATTCCTGCTTTTATCTCTTTAATTAAATCTAATAATTTACTTAAAAATGATTAGCTTTATGGCCTCTGTCAGATTGGTTTTCTTACCTCCTGTTCTTAAGAATGACAGTTTTCTTCTGTGTTATATTTATTGACTACCCCTCAAAGTTTTTATCATGGGTACATCTTTACTGAGGATTTTTTTGTTCTCTCCCTTTCAAAAGAAGTTTGAAAGCCCTAAGTTTTGTGGCAGAGAACAGGTTTTGCATTGGCTTCTCTCAGGGCCTTAGCAGTTTTAATGGCTCTGGACTAGTGAATTTTTCTTTTCTTTTTTAAAAAAATTTATTGATTAGGCTATTATAGTTATAATTTTTCTCCCTTTGTCCCCCTGCACCCAGCATCCCTGATTCTCTCAGAAAATCCCCATACATTTGTCCATGCCCATGGGTCATGCATGAAAGTTCTTGGGCAACTCCATTTCCTACATTGTTCTTTACAGATAAAGTTCTTCCCAGACAAGGTAAAGCTAAAGGAGTTCATTATCACCAAACCATTATTATGTGAAATGTTAAAGGAACTTATTCAAGAAAAAGAAGATCAAAACTATGACTATTAAAATGGCAATAAATATATAACTGTCAAAAACTGAATCTAAAAAACAAACTAAGCTCACAATCAGAACAGATACAGAATCATAGACATGGAGAACATTTGGATGGTTCACCTGGGGAGGGAGGGAGGTTTGGGGGAATGGGGAAAGAGGCGAAAGGATCATTCTCCTTTCTTAAAATGGTAGCCTGCTGAAATCTGGCTTCATGCATGAGTCTCAATTCCAGCTTCCTGTGAACCCAAAGGCATGATTTTGACTATGGTTTTAAGCCATTATTGGCAACAAAACAAAACTGTATTTCCTTTTTATTATTTTAATCGCTTGAATACATTTTTTTGTTCTTAATATTTACTCATATTGGAAGGTCAGGCCTCATTCATATTAGCCTCACCTTTTATGTGCTAGAAATCTCCTGATGGAGCCTTCTCAAAGACTAATCTATATTCACTCTTATGTCTAACACATAATATTCACTTTATCCTTATCTACACATGTAGATAACATATGTAGATACCATAGTTATTCTGTGATTTCTAGATGCTATGAAAATTACTAGAGTTGAGTGATTTAGGAGGACTAGGAAATGATTTGAAGTACAACAGCCAATGATAGAAAGCAAAGAAAAATAACAATCTAAGGGTAAGGAATAAAATGGCATGTATAATACATAACTATAAGCATAAATACTCATGTTCTCATAGCCTAGATTTCATTAACATGCCTGATACATTTGCCACATTCGTTTTATCTCTTTTCAATATTCCAGTCTCTCCCTTCCTATTCTAATCCTTAAGGTTCTCCTTACTTTGTGAATAATCCTTTGGTGGTTCTGATTCTTCCACCTGTCCCCTAGATGTTTTTCCTCTACATGCTTCCTTGACTTTAGCTACTAAATGTACACTAAAGTCTTCAATAGTTACATTTATAATTCTAATCTCTTAAATTCTATATCACTAATTGTCTGCTGAATTTTCTTTCCACTGGAATCAAGAACTTGGCATGTCTCAAAATGATTATATCTTCCTTTCTCCCAAACTATCACCTCCTAACTGTGCTCCCTGTCTCTTCCAATCAGCTGGTAGCCTCTGTTAGTCCCCTGTTCTACCTCTAGCTCTATAGCCAATCAGGTGACAAATCTTGAAGATTCATACAGTTTTGTCTCTGGTTTCCACTTTCCTAACTCAGGCTTCATCATCTCTCACTTCAGTTATTGCAATAACTTTCTTATTGGACGTTCTCCCTTTGACCTTACATATCAATGCAGCTAAACATTTCTAAGAGAAAGACTTAATATCATCGTTCTACCTATAAAATATGATTTAAATACCTTAATCTCATTCAAAATCTATGATTTGACAGCAACCTACTTTTACTTATTTCCCTTTACCATTTCAAGTATCATTTGTCTCAGCTGAACTACATTACTCAATGTTCTTGGTAATGTGCTCTAAATAGCCTTGTCTCAAGGGTGCTTTATATCATGGAAGTTCCTCTTTCTGGAATGCTTCTCCCCACCCCACTTCCAAATACTTTATAAAGGATTTTTTGTACTTCCTAGGTGGAAGTAATCTTGCCATCTGCTGAATTGCAAAAGTACTTTTAAATTTCTCACAAAGCTCTTACAGTATATTTCAAATATGATTATTTAGGTCTCACCTTTTCAATTAGATGACGTAATGGTAGGGGCTAAGGACATGGATTCTGAAGCTAGTGAAGTGGGTTTGAATCATGGCTACGTCACTTGTTAGCTAACTAATTTGGAAAAAGTTATTTTACCACTCTGTACTTCAGTTTTCTCCTGTGTAAAATGAGGAAAATAGTAGTGTATACCACATGTGGCTGCTGTGAGGATTAAATGAGTTATACATAAAGTACATAGGATAGCAGCAGACACATGATAGCTACTTAATAAATGTAAGCAAATATTAAGGACAAGATTGGGTATGTCTTATTTGTGATCATATCACCCAGTCACATTATTTTCCAGATAGCAGGCAGTTGGCAATTTTTTTAAATTGAAAAATCTTTACAACAAAATAGAGAATTCAAGGCACTATACATACAAGTATAAAATAAAATGGTACAGAAATAGTGCGATAAAAATTCAGAATAAGGGAAAGATCTAGTAAGGTGAGTTTGTGAGAAAATACTTTAGGAAAGAGTGACTATCTAATGAAAGGTCTAATCTGGACTTCCAGTCAAGATGGTGAAGTAGGTAGACACTGTACTTGCCTCCTTGTACAACATCAAAATTACAACTAAATTAAAAAACAAACATCACTGAGGACTAGCTGAATGGAAGTCCTATAACTTAGGATACAAAGAAGAAGCCATGATGACACTGGTAGGAGGGGCGGAGACTTGGAATGGGCAGGTCCCACATCCAGCTCCCCAGCCTAGGGCAAAAGTACCTGGAAGAGGACTCCCTATAGCAACAGGCTGTGAAAACCAACGGGAGTCGCATCTGAGTAAGACAGAGGGCTTGCTCAAGTCCCTGGCATTCCTCTTGAGTGGGCCCTCATGGATTCACTGGCAAACTCACTTGCTGTGGGCTTTGGTGCTGAGGGGTAGAGGCAGCTCGAAGAATACCAGGGACCTACAGGGAGAAATTGAATTGACTAGCTTCAGAGCAGGGACTGGAGAGGCAGGCGTCAGGGCAGCTCTCTCCAGTGATTGAAGTGCTGTAAGACACCACTTTTCCTTTGTTGAACTCTCCTCCCACAAAGCCTACAGGTACCAAATCTGTGATCTCCATCTACTTGGCTAATACTGTTGGCCCAGCCTCAGCTACTTCCAGTGGCTTTTCATCACAAGCGACCTTTCTCCACTTGCACTACAGATTTTCCTAAACTCTCTCAAAGGTCCACAAACCCCAGACAAGCAGCAGCTTGTCTCAGTGTGCCCTGTACTAAGCAACCCCAAGCCCAGCAGAAGCTGTGACTGGTCTCAACTTACATGGTAACTCCTGTCAGGTGGCCCCAAGCCTGGCACAAATGGCAGCTGATCTTGGCCTACACCAGGGTCCCTTCTGCGAGGCTCCAGAACTAACTTCAGAGCACTACCCAACCAGCATCACAACACTGCACACAAAGAGGAGATTTGGCTGACACGAGAGCACTGTTAAGGTGACTCCCTCTCCATGGAGACAGGCCCACACAACAGCTTGTCCACTGTAGTCATGGCCAGCCTTCACAGCTAGTGAAGGTCAACCCTATCCACTGGTGTGACAATAGCAATCAAGGATCAACTACAAAAGGAGGGCACACACAACTTACACAAACATCTGCTGAGGTGACCAGGGAGACTGCACTACTAGGTTTCACAAGACCCCCTAATACATAAGGTCGCTCTGTCAAAACCAAGAGATGTAGCAGCTCTACCAAATACATAGAAACAAACACAGGGAGTCAGCTAAAATGAGGAGACAAAGGAATATGTCCTAAATGAAAGAACAAAACTCAAGAGAAAGAACACAAGCATTCTACCAATGCGGAGTTCAAAACACTGGTTATAAGGATCCTCAATGAACTTAGGGGAAGAAAACTAACTCCATTAGAAAGAGTAATACAAGAGTAATAGGTATGCCAGAAGAGGAGAGGGAGAAGGGAACAGAGAACCTATTTAAACAAATAATTTATGAGAACTTTCCAAATCTATGCAAAAAACCTGGACCCTTGAATCCAAGAAACTAACAGAATACTTAACTGTATCAATGCAAAAAAGGCTTCTCCAAGGTACATTTTATCAAAACTCTTAAAACTTAATGACAAAGAAAGAATTATCAAGGCAGCCTGGGAAAAGAAGACAGTACTGTACATAGAAAATCCTATTAGATTATCATCATGTTTTTTAGCAGAAGCCCTACAAGGTAGGAGAGAGGGGAATCAAATACTTAAACTATTGAAAGACAGAAATCACAAGCCAAGAATATAATATCCAACAAAATTATCCTTTAGATATGAAGTAGAAATAAAGGCTTTCCCAGACAAACAGAAGCTGAGGGAATTACTAGACATACTGAAAGGAGTACTTCTCTCTGAAACAAAAAGACAGAATGATACAAAATTAAGTCAGATGACAGAGAGTCAAAAAAATGAAATTGCAACTCTTGTTACAATAGGGTAGTAAACTCCTAAATAAAATATAAAGGTTAAAAGGGGATAAAAGCATTAAAAGAAAAAGAAGGCAATAGCTACTGTAATTTGGAAATGAATGCAGAGCATAAAAGGATAATTTGTGACAAGAAAAACATCAAAGGGGATGGGATAAAGGACTGAACTTGTACAGGTGAATGGACATAGGTTGCATTCAGAAAAAACAGGGACTATTGTACTTAAGAAAACTTTTTTTCAAATATCTAGTGATAATTTTGTGATTACAACTAAAACAAAAATGTAGAACTGAGAATTGAGACACATTACATAAAAAAGGAAGAAATGGAGGGAAAAAAAACATAGAATATCACCAAACTAAAATAGCAGACAGGGAGAGAAGCGACATGTATTAAAAAGCAAGACCCAACCTTATGTCTGCCTTCAGGAAGGACATCTCAGCTACAAAGACTCAAAGTGAAGGCATAGAAGATAATAGTTCAAGCAAATGGCATCCAGAGAAAAGTGGGTGTAGCTGTACTTACATGAGACTAAACAGATTTCATAATAAAAGAGGTAGCAAAAGGTAAAGATGGACACTATATAACAATAAAGTGGATAATACATCATGAAGACGTGACATGTATCAAAATATAAGCACCCAAGCTAGGAGCACCAAAATATATAAAGCAGTTAGTGGCATAATTAAAGGGAGAAACTGATAGAAATGCAGTTGTGGCAGGGAACCTAAATACTCCACAGACAGCAATGGACAGATTACCTAACCAGAAAATCAGTAAGGCCTTAAATGACACAGTACACCACAGGAACGTAATATTCACAGAACTTTTTATCCCATAATACTACAATATACATATCTCTCTAGTGCACATGGAATATTTTAAAGATACACAATATGCTGGGGCATTAAACTAGTCTCAACAAATTTAAGAAAACTGAAATCATACCAAGCATAATCTCTAACCACAAGAGTTTGAAACTGGAAATTAAATATAAAAGAAAGCTGTAAAACACACAAATATGTGAAGATGAAATAACATGCTACTGAACAATTACTGGTTCAAAGCAAAAAATCAGATCAAATGAGAATGACAGTACAACATATCAAAACTTTGGGGACGTAGCAAGAGCAGAACTAAGGAAAGTTGAAAGCATTATAGGCCTACTTAAAGAAACATGAAAAATCTCAAACAATCCAATATTTCACCTTAAATAACTAGAAAAAGAACAAGCAGAGCCCAAAGTCAGTAGAAAGAAATAAAAATTAGAGCAGAATTAAACAAAATAGAGCAAAAAAACAATAAAAAAAAAAAATGAATGCAGCCCTGACTGAGTGGCTGAGCTGGTTGGTGCATCATCCTGTACAACAAAATGTTGCAGGTTCAATTCCTAGTTGGGGTATGTACAGAAATCAATGTTTCTCAACCTCTCTTTTCCTCTTTCTCTAAAATCAATAAACATATTCTTGGGTGAGGATAAAAAAAGGAATATAATAAAGAGCTGGTTCCTTGAAAAGATAAATCTCACTAAGGAAAAAAGAAAAAACACTCAAAATCAGAAATGAGAAGTTAGAGTGGACACCTCAGAAACACAAATGATTATGTAAGAATACTATGAAAGGCTATATGCCACCAAATTTGATAATCCAGAAGAAATGGAAAATCTCAGAAATATATAACTTTCCTAGACTAAGCCAAGAATTGGGAAGCCTAAATAGAGCAATCAACAGAGAGAAAATTAAAATAACCCCAACCCCCAAAACAAAAGTCCAGGATCATATCCTTATGGCTTCACTATTGAATTCTATCAAACACTCAATAAGATTTAATACTTATCCTTTTTAAACTCTTCCAACACATGAAGAAAGATTACTTCCTATCTCATATTATGAGGTCAACATTACCCTATACCAAAACCTAGCAAGGACAACACAAAAAATGAAAATTACAGGCCAGAAATCTCTAATGAACATAGGTGCAAATATCCTAAACAAAGTACTACAAAATCGAATACAAAAATACATTAAAAACATATTATATCATGATCAACTGGGGTTCATTCCAGGCCATGCGAGGAAGGTTTAATCTGTGCAAATCAATCAGTGTGATACCCACATTAACAAAATAAAAGATAAAAAACGTATGATATCAATAGGTGCATTTTACAAGATAAAATATCCATTTCTAATTAAACACTCAATAAAATGGATGTAGAAGGAAAGTACCTCAACCTAATAAAGTCTATATGCAGAACCCTCGACTAATATCATACATAATGGTAACTGCCTTCAACATCAGGAACAATACAAGAATTCCCATTCTCACTACTCTTAATCAACACAGTACTGGCAGTTCTATTCCCAGAGCATTCAGGCAATAGAAAGAAATTAAAGGCATCCAAATTAAGAATTAAGAAGTAAAACTGTCATTATTTGCATAAAACATGATTCTCTACATAGAAAACCCTAAAGACTTCACCAAAAGACTATTAGAAACCATAAGTGATATAGTAAAGTTGCAGAATACAAAGTCAATGTACAAAATCTGTAGTGTTCTTATAAAACAATGAAATATCAGAAGAAGAAATAAAAAAGACAATCCCATTTGCAATTGCAACAAAAAGGATAAAATACCTAGGAATAAACTTAAAGGACATAAAGGACCTATACACTGAAAACTACCGGACATTTAAAAAGAATTTGAGCCCTGGCTAGTGTAGCTCAGTGGATTGAGCGTGGGCTGGGAACCAAAGGGTCCCAGTTTGATTCCCAGTCAGGGCACATGCCTGGGTTGCGGGCCAGGTCCCCAGTGGGGGCCATGTGAGAGGCAACCATACATTGCTGTTTCTCCCTCTCTTTCTCCCTCCCTTCCCCTCTCTCCAAAAAAAAAAAAAAAAAAAGAATTTGAAAGATATTCTATTTTCACAGTTTGGAAAAAATAATATAGTTAATATGGCCATATTATCTAAAGCAATATACATACTTAATACAATCCCCATAAAATCCTAGCGGCATTTTTTTTAATTAGTAGAAGAAAATATCAAATTTTTATGGAACCATGAAATAGTCAAGGCAGTCCTGAGAAAAAATAACAAAGCTGGAGTTATCAAACTCCTTGACTTCAAATTATACTACAAGTCTATAACTATCAAAACAGTATGATACTGGTAGAAAAACAGATACACAACCAATGGAACAGAACTGAGAGCCCAAAAATAAACCCACATGTATATGGGCATCTAATATTCAACAAAGGAACCAAAAAACATACAATTGAGAAAGGACAGCCTCTTCAATAAACGGTGTTAAGAAAATTGGAAAGCCACATGCAAAAGAATAAAACTAGATTGCTATCTGAAACCATACAAAAAGTAAACTAAAAATGCATTAAAGGCTTGAATATAAGACCAGAAATACTAAAATAAACAGAAGAAAACACAGATACTAAGGTTATATACCTTGGTTTCAGAGGTTTTTTTTTTTAAAAATAAATTCCAAAGGCAAAGGAAATAAAAGCATGAATAAATGAATGGGACTACGCCAAACTAAAGAGCTTCTGCACAGCAAAAGAACCATCAACAGAACAAAAAGACAACAACTAAATGGGAGAAGATATTTGCAAATGAAACTTCTGATAAGGGGGGCTAAAAATCCAAAATGTATAAAGAACTCATACAACTCAACCAAAAAACCCCAAATATGCCAATAAAAAATATCGGCAGGGGACCTGAACAGACACTTTTCCAAAGACAGCATGCAGATTGGTCAACAGATATATGAAAAGATACTCAACCTCACTAGCTATAAGCAAAATGCAAATCAACCCCACAATGAGATACCACCTTAGAATGGCTACTATCAATAAGATAAGAAGTGTGTTAGAGAAGATGTGGAGGAAAAGGAACTCTTATACACTGTTGATGGGAATGTAAATAGGTATAGCCACTCTGGAAAATAGTGTAAAGGTTCCTCTTCAATTAAGAATAGAACTACCATATGACCTAGCAAATAGCTCTTCTGGGTATCTAGCCGAAAAATTTGCAAATATTTATTCATAACAATATATGTAACCCTATGTTCCTTGCAGCACTATTCATGGTTGCCAAAGAATGTAAACAGCCTAAGTGTCCTTCGACAGATGATTGGATAAAGATGTGGTCCCTACATACAATGCAATACTACTCAGCCACAAAAAATGATGAAATATTGCCATTTAAGACAAGCTGGATGGATTTTGAGAATATCATGCTAAGTAAGTGACATAAGTCACACGGAAAAGGACAAGAGCAATATGATTTCACTCATGTGGGATATAAAACAGAGAGCAACAAATCAACACACAAAACAAACAAACTGATAGACAAAGCAACAGTATGATGGTTACCAGAGGGGAAGAGGGGTGTAGGGAGGATGATGGAGATAAAGGAGATCAAATATGTGGTGGTGAAAGGAGGTAAGACATTGGGTAGTAAGTACACAATTGCAAAATAGAGATGTAGAGTAGAATTGTACACCTGAAACTTATATATTGTTATTAACCGATGTTACCCAAATATATTTAATTAAAAAAAAACAACTTAGAATCTGGAAGGAATGATTTAGTATGGCAAATGGACATCAAAGATTTAAAGTTTACTTAATATGGCTGACTAGGCATCTGGATAATTCTTGTGGCCAGAAACTAGAAAATCTTTGAAAAACTCATAAGATAATAAGAAATTTATTACCTAAAACCTAAGTGAAGGCAGAGACCTAGCCGCACAGAGCCTGAAACTTCAGGAAATAGAAACAAACACCAGAGTCCACATAGGGTGGGACATCTAACAGAATCTCCATTCCCCTCCCCCCAATAAAACTGGGATTTCTATTAACACATTGAGAGCAGAGCCAATTTTGCTGGGCTTTCCATTCAGGCAGTCGGCCGGCAACCACTCAACAGGTGTTGAGTTAGAGTATAAACAGGTGCGCAATGGTGCAGCCAATGCAAAACTTCATTAAAATTACATTTATTTTTTAACCTTGATACTGCAGGTCCCATGCACCGATGTTGCCCAAACGAAAAGTCCACTGTCAGTCCCTGGGGACTGATGCTGCGCTTAACGTGTTAAGGAATTGATCCTCAGTTTAAGGCATTGAGATCATCTACCACATACCTCCCATCCACACGGGGCTAAAAAGAATGGTGTTCTCTGGATGCTGAGTACCTTAGGGAGATGAAAATTTCCTGAGAATCTATAACCATGAGCTGACTCTCACTGGGATTTATAGCTCAAATCTATATTACTCAAATCTATAGGTAATCCAAAAAAGCTCCAAGCCCTGAATTCTGTTTAAAGTGGTACTATGCTAGTAGTGCCATGGTTGCTTGGGGCCTGGAAGGAAGTACATTCATCCATAGCCTGAAATAGTTGAGTAATTTTCTAAAGAAAGATCAGCTCCCAATAATAACAATAATGAAAAAAATCACTAGGCACGTGAGTGAGAGCTTATAGGAAAAATAGAAGAGACCCACAAAAACATTAAATATTAGAATTGTAATACAAAGATTATAAAAACCTATTTTTAGTGTAAAGACCAGGGTGAAAATACAGGCATTATAAAACAATAAATATATACCAAAAAGATTAAAAAGTATCAAGTAAAACTTCTAGTACTTAAAAGTTCTGAATTGAAATATAAAATTCTGGATAGGTCAAATAGTAGATCACACAAAGCCATAAAGAGAATTAGTAAAACTGAAGATAGTAAATAAAAAGCCACCTGGAATGAGGCCTATGCAGACAAGGTATAAAAAACATGGGAGAGGTTATGAGATTTGTGATACAGAGTGAGAAAGTCTAACAAATATGTAATTCTGCCTGGGAATGAGGTAGAATTATGACATGGTAATTATATAAAGAAGTTTTCCTACAACTGAAAAAGTTATCAGTCCTCTATTCAATAAGCCCAACAAATCCCAATAAGGATGAATAAAGACAATTCATCCTTAGAGAGTAGACATGCAATGGTAAAACTGGAGAACACTAAAGACAATGTTTTAAAAAAAATCTAAAGAAGGTAAAAGAAGATCGATTATTTTCAAAGGAGAAACAATTAGACCCACAGTTGACAATAAAAGTGGAAGTTAAAACACACTGACATGATATCAACATACTAGAATATAATTTTCAACCCAGAGTTACCTAGCAAAAATATGTTTTAAGAATGATAGTAAAGACATATTCACACAAATGAAAACTAAGAGTTTTCCCACAGATACTCCCTAACTAAAGCAAAGTCTATAGGATGAACTTCAGGAAAAAAATTAAATGATTCCCAAAAGAAAATATGAGAAATAAGACCAAAAAAAGCACAAATAAAAATTAAATATACATAATAATGATGTCTTTAAATGTTAAAAAAGAATTAAAAGACATTAATAATATAACAATCAAGATGGAGAAATAAAAAGTATAGTTTTTCAAGGTCTTCATATTGTTCAGGAAAACAGTTAAGCTAACAATAAATATTGCAATCTCTATAGTAATCACTAAAATAACAGAAAGAGAGTATGTCACTTAAAAATTATTAAAAGGAAAAAACTGGAATGAGAAATCAGTTAAAATGCAAGAAGGAAAGTAAAGAAAAAGAGGCAAGTTAGGGGGACTTCGGTCAAGATGGCAGCATAGGTAAACATGGCTTGCCTCCTTGTACAAACACATGAAAAATACAACTAAGTTACAGAACAACCATCACTCAGAACTGTCAGATGCTGAGTTGAATGGAAGTCTGACAACTACAGAATTAAAGAAATCACATCCATGTGTGGTGGACAACTATTTGAGAGGGAAATCAACAGAACAAGGAGTCCCAGCCTCACACTAGACCCTGCAGCCCAGGGTTCCAGTGCCAGGAAGATAAGTCCCCATAACTTCTGGCTGGAACAGCTGGCTGCAAAAACTAGTAGGGATTGAGTTGGCAGAAGATACTTCTGGAGTTCCAAGCAGTTCCTCTTGAAGAACCCACACACCCAAATTTACTCAGATTCACTCCCTCTGGGTTGGAGGTGGAGCTCGAACACCAGGGTGGTAGCTTGACAGGCATACAGGGAGAAACTGAAGTGGGAGGCCTCAAGGCAAGGGCTGGAGACAGCTTTCTCCCAGACAGAAAGTTAAGCAGAGCCACAGAGCTGGCAGGCAGGTGACATATATAAGACTCCATCAACCTGGCTAACACTGTTTGTCCCACCCTGGAGATCCCCTGAGGCTCCATCCCACCCAACTTATAGTTGTTAACAGTGGCATTTCCATATGAATGGCAGGTCTTGGCTCATGCTTCACAACTTCATAAATCCTTTGCAAAAAGCAACAGCTGGCTTCAGTGAGCTCCCAGACCCTGTACTTCTTGCTAAGTGGTCACAGGCATAGCACTCGCAGCAGCCCATCTAGATTCACAACTTGGCCTCTCCTGGAAACCTCAGAGCCCAGCACAAGTAGCAGCCATCTCAGATTGCTTTACAACTCAGGCAGGGTGCCCCAAGAAAAACAAGGTGGGAGCTGACCTTGGCCTGCACCACCTGCAAAACCACAGAGCCTATGCACACAGTGGACAGCTACAAATCATGTTGGAGCACCACCACCCTGCCTGTGCACAGCTGATCCTCTGCAGAGGGTGGAGGTTGGTGGTCAGTGGTCACAGTCAATACATGCAACTGACTGGCCTGGGTAAATCTCTCCTATTGATCTGTTAACAGTAACCAAGGCTCAACTACAAGAGTACAGTGTCCTCTGCCCACACAAAGGACACACCTCAAGTACTCAGCTTGGATGATAGGGGAGGCTGTGCCACTGGACCCTACAGGATGCCTACTATATAAGGCCATGCTACCAAGATGGGGAGTCATAGCAGCTACACCTAATACATAGAAACAAACACAGGGAGGCTGCCAAAATGCGGAGACAAGGAAACATGTCCCAAATGAAAGAACAGATCAAAACTCCAGAAAAAGAACTAAACAAAATGGAGATAAGCAGTCTATCAGATGCAGAGTTCAAAACACTGGTTATAAGGATGTTCAGGGAATTTAGTGAGGACCTCAGCAGCATAAAAACAATCCAGTCAGGATACACTAACTGAAATAAAGGATACACTAACTGAAATAAAGAACAATTTACAGGGAAACAACAGTAGAGTGGATAAAGCTGAGAATCAAATCAATGATTTGGAACATAAGGAAGCAAGAAACAAGCAATCAGAAGAAAAAAGAATAAAAAAAAATGATGGTAGCAGCCTCTGGGACAGCATCAAGTGTTCCAATATTCACATAGGGGTGCCAGAAGAAAAAGAGAAAAGCAAGACATTGGAAATCTATTTGAAAAAATAATGAAAGAAAACTTCCCTAATTTGGTGAAGGAAATAGACATGCAAGTCCGGGAAGCACAGACAGTCCCAAACAAGATGGATGCAAAGAGGCCCACTCCAAGACACATACTAATTAAAATGCCAAAGGTTAAAGAGAGAATCTTAAAAGCATCAAGAGGGAAGCAATAAGTTATCTACAGGGGAGTTCCCATAAAACTGTCAGCTGATTTCTCAAAAGAAACTTTGCAGGCTAGAAGGGACTGGCAAGAAATATTCGAAGTCATGAAAAGCAGGGACCTATATCCAAGACTGCTCTACCCAGCAAAACTATCATTTAAAATTGAAGGGCAGATAAAGAGCTCTCCACAAACAACAACAAAAACAAAATAAAAAAAACAAAACAAAACCCAAAACCTAACAGAGTTCATCATCACCAAACCATTATTATATGAAATGTTAAAGGGACCTATTTAAGAAAAAGATGAGTAAAATTATGAACAATAACATGGTAATAAATACATATCAACAATTAAATCTAAAAAACAAACTAAGCAAAGAAGAACAGAGACAGAATCATGGATACAGACAGCATTTTGATTGTTGCCAGATGGGAGGGGGGTATAGGTGAAGAGGTGAGGGGATTAAGAAGTACAAATAAGTAGTTACAGAATAGCCATGGGGATGTAAAGTACAATATTGAGTAGCTAAAGAACTTATACACATGACCCATGGACATGAACAGTGGTGTGGGGACTGCCTGAAGGAGTGGGGGATATTGGGTGGAAGGGGGCAAAGAGGGAAAAATCAGGACAATTGTAATAGCATAATTAATAAAATGTAATTTAAAGAAAAGGGAGTTAAATTGGAGATGCCTATTAATCAAAAGTAGAAATAAGTAAGCAGTTAAATAAATAGGTTTGAAGTTCAGGGAAGAAATCCCAAGTAGAGACATAAATTTCAGAGTCATCAGCATGAAGATGAGTTATAAAGCCATGAGATTATAGTTGAGGTTACTCTGGAAGTGAGTGCAGAAAGAAAAGCAGAGTCTAAAGATAAAGTTCTGGAGCACTTCAACACGTGGAGATAAGAACAACTAATAACTATGATTTAAAAAATACAATTGAGCTATGAACTTGGTTATAATAAAAGTACTTAAAAATTCAGTATAAAATATTCATCAAAATTAATCAAGTATTAGAGCACAAACAGAAAATATTAAAAAAAATATTTTATTTATTTATTTATTTTTAGAGAGGGAAAGGGAAGGAGAAAGAGAGGCAGAGAAACATCAGTGTGTGGTTGCCTCTCATGTGCCCCCTACTGGGGACCTGGCCTGAAACCCAGGCATGTGCTCTAGACTGGGAATCGAACCAGCAACCCTTTGGTTCACAGGCTGGCACTCCATCCGCTGAGGCACACGAGCCAGGGCACAAAAAGAAAATCTTGATATATTCTAAGACCATCTGTATCACCCTGACTACATAGCAGTGATTTGCAACCTTTTTTGTCTCATAGCATGCATAAACTAATTACTAAAATTCTGCAGCATACCAAAATATATATATATTTTGTCGATGTGAGAAAAATATAAGTATAATTTTGACTCAGTCACACGAGATGGCTATTGTTGTGTTCCCTATTGTGATTTTTAAATTTGACAATCTAAGGAAAAAGAAGTCAGTACGCTGGTTAAATAGTCAGGTATTGCATGTTTCAAAAATTCTTGTGGCACTCTGGTTGAAAACTGCTGCTATATAGCAATAAAAAAAGTAGTGACAACAAAAAAAGAGCCAAAAGCAATAGAATGAACCATTTTGAAATTTTATAAAACTCTCCAAAATAACATAGAAAATAAAAATGCAGAATTAAGGAGTATTTAGAGAAAAAAAATTAAGAAAACACTATAAAAATCTATAGGTATAGCCAAAATAGTACTCAGAGGGTAATTTATGGTCTCGAATGTATAATTAGAATAATGAGGTAAAAATTCAACTGAAAATAAGTTGAAGATGGTTTAAAAAAGGAATAAAGACAAAGGTAGAAGTTAATAAAAATTTAAAAACAACAAACCATGGCTTGATAAATCAAGTACTGAGCCGATTCTTTGCCAAGAATGACAAAATGGTCAAACCCAGACCCATAGGAAATCACTATTAAGAATGATAAAGAGATGTAATTACAGATTCAGAGGATGTTAAGTAATATAACATAAGAACCAATGTTGACATTTAAGAATAATAAAATCACAAGCATTTGCCGTTATTTCCTAAATTGAAACAGAAGGACAAATAATAGTAGTTCTACAAATACTCTCCCAGATCTTCCTTAACAGATGTTTCAAAATACCCAAACATAGGTGGAAATAAAGAAAAAAAAATCTAATTCTCAAGCAAAAGATTTGTTTAATGATGGTTTATGTCAAAGTTTTGTCACTGTCAAACTGAATTGCTTTGTCTACCATTTTGAAGCCTCCTAATCTCTGTGTAAAGGTTAGGATTAAATACTTATTACATGTCAAGTATCAAAGTGCTTTAAAATATTAACTGATTTAATCCTCAAAATAACCCACAGTTATCGCATTTTAATAATAACAAAATGATGAAAACTATTATTATGCCCTACTTTATTTATCTTCACCCAAGGACATTTTTTCATCATTTTCAGAGAGACAGGAAGGAAGAAAGAGAAAAGCATTGACCAGTTGCCCCATGTAGCATCCAGACCAGGGATTATATATGCCCAGACCAGGAACTGAACCTGTAAACTAGGTATGTGCCCTCATTGGGAATCGAACCTGCAGCCTTTTGGTTATGGAATGATGCTCAAACCAACTGAGCCACACCAGCCAGGGCTGCCCCTTTTTACTTAAAAGAAAATTTACTAGCTCTGACTGACGTGGCTCAGTGGGTTGGACATAGTTCCGCAAAGTGGAAAGGTCATCAGCTGGATTCCTGGTCAGGGCACATGCTAGAGTTGCTGGCCAGGTTCCTGTTTGAGGGCGTGTCAGAGGCACCTGATTAATGCTTCTCGCCCTCCCTTCCCCTCTCTCTAAAAATAAATAAAATCTTAAAGATAATTTTCCATATTATAGACAATTGGATCATGACAGTTTTGCTCTGTCTTCAGCTCCAGTTTATCTAGCAGAGTTGACAACAAAGAAAGTTCTTAGAGGTAGGTATCAAGCAAAAACAAATAAGAGGCTCCTTTGACAAAGAGATATCGTTTTTTTGCATAAAATAATTACCAGAAATAAATATGTACTACCTTTGTTTTTTCTAGCTGTTTGGTTAACTTCTCAGCCTTACTAATTATTCAGCTCTTATGTCATTTCTTTTATCTGAAAGTATCATGTTGCATATGCGTATTATTTTGCTTTCCTACTATATTTTAAGTATTGTCACTTCTAGTCTGTGGACTTCCAGGCTACAACCAGCAAAGTAGTCATAAAAATATCAGAGAGCTAGAAATCAGTAGTTGCTTACTACATTAAAAGAAAAGACCCTATGGATAGATATTATGGCTCTTCTTTCCACCCATTCACCTAAAATTTCCTCTGACTCATTCTTTATCCTTTTGTTCTTTCTTTGGTTTTCTTCCAAATCTAATGCCTCTTATCCCATGATTTTGACCCTCTCTTCTATTGTTTCCTTTAAGGTCTTGGTCCTTCAATCATTCCTTTTTAGTAGCTTCAATTTGTACTCATTCTTTTGTTTTTTCTTCTTGGCATTACAAACTATTAATAAATTCCATTCACGGGAGAGACGTGAGCCAAAATGGTAGCGCAGACAGGTCCTTCTAGACATTGAAACACTGAAAGACCAAGCAGAAACTGACTGAACCAACTTTTTCAGAACTCTGGAAAAACTAAAGGCTTATAGAAACCAAGCAAATGCTGAATCAAGGAAAAGGTACCTAAAATATGGTAGAAAAGTTTTGTAGCATTTTTACTGGCCTTTGTCACACTTCTTGCCTCTCTTGGTGGTAATCTTTAAGATGGCAGACTGTGTTCTCAGTATGGGACCCTGGGCCACTGGCTCCAGCGGGAGCAGAGCAGACTTTATTTGCAAATGATTGTGCTTATCTTATTCTACCCTGACTGGGGCTACTTATAAAACTGAGGCAAAAAGCCTGTCGTTGTCACAAGACACAAATAGCCTGAAAGTAAAAGGACAGAAAAAGATATTTCATGCAAATAGCCAGGGAAAAAGAGCTGGATGGCTATATTAATAATGGACAAAATAAACTTCAAGTCAAAAACTGTTTGAAGAGTCCTGGCTGGTGTAGCTCAGTGGATTGAGCGTGGGCTGCAAACCAAAGGGTCGCTGGTTCGATTCCCAGTCAGGGCACATGCCTGGGTTGCAGGCCAGGTCCCCAGTAGGGGCCAAGTGAGAGGCAACCACACATTGATGTTTCCCTTCCTCTCTTTCTCCCTCCTCTCTAAAAATAAATAAATAAAAAAATCTTAAAAAAAAAAAAAAACCTGTTTGAAGAGACAAAGAAGGCCATTATGTATTTATATAAGAACAAATTCATCAGAGAGACATAACTCTTACAACATACACGCCCTCAAACGACAGAGCCCAAAATACATGGAACAAACATTAAACGAATTGAAGGAAGAAACAGACAGTTCTACGTTCACAGTTGGAAACTTTAGGTAGACCATGTGGGCATAAAATCAATAAGGAAACAGATGACTGAACAACACTGTAAAATTACTAACCTAACAGACATCTACTGAACTCCACCTAACAACACATACACATTCTTCTCAAGTGCACATGAAACATTCTCCAAGATAAACTACATGCTAGGCCACAAAATGAGTGTCAATAAATCTTAAAATACTGAAATCATATAAAGTATCTTCTCCAATCACAAGGAATGAAACTAGAAATCTATAACAGAAAGAAAAGTAGAAAATTCCCAAGTATGTGAAAATTAAACACAGTTTTATACAACCAATGAGTCAAAAAAATAAGATTAGGAAACACTTGGAGATGAGTGAAAAAAGAAGAAAACATACCAAAACTGCTGGGATGCAGTGAATGCTGTGCTCAGAAGGAAATTTATAGCAGTTAATGCCTAATTTAATAAAGAAGAAATATCTGAAATCAGTAATTTAAATTTTACATCTGAAGGAACTATGAGAAGATCAAACTAAACCTAAGGCTAGCAAAAGAAAAATGAAAATGAAAGAGAGAACAGAAAAACAATAAAATCAATGAAACAAAAAGTTTGTTCTTTAAAAGATCAACAAAATTGAAAAAACGTTAGCTAGACTGACATAAAAGAGAGGAGATGAAAATAACTACTCAGAAATGAAAGTGGGGATGTTACATAACCTTTCAAAACTAAAAACAATTTTTAGAGATTACTAAGATCAACTGTATGCCAACATAATGGACGATTTCTTAGAAATAACCAGTGTCCAAAACTGACCCCTAAAACAAAATTTGGACAGACATGTAACAAAGATATTGAATCAGTTATAAGTAACAATATGACTTCACTGGTGAATTCTACCATTTAAAGAAGAATTACAACCAGTCCTTCTCAAACTCTTCCAAAAAACCGAAGAGGAGAAAATATTTCCTAACGTATTCTTTGAGGTCTGTATTACCCTGATTCCAAAGCCAGATGAAGACACCATAAGAAAACTAAAGACAAATATACGTTTGAGTATTGATGGTAGAACCTTCAATGAAATATTAGCAAACCAACTTCAGAAGTATATTAAAACACTTATACACTGTGGTGAAGTGTGATTTATGCCAAGAATGCAAGGGTTGTTCAACATAAGAAAATCATTCAATGTAATACACCACACTAATAGAATTAAGGAGGAAAGAAACCACAAGATCATCTCAATTTATGTAGAAAAAGCATTCCACAAATTCAACAGTTTTTCATTTAAAACCATTTAAACTAGGCATAAAAAGAACATAATAAAGTCATATGAGGGAAAAACCACAGCATCACACGCTATGATAAAAGTCCAAAAGTTTGTCTTCTGAGATCAAAAAGAAGACAAAGATGCCCACTATAGCCACTTATATTCAGCCTAGTACTGGAAGTTCTAGCCAATGCAATTAGATAAGGAAAAAAATCCAAATCATAAAGGAAGAAGTACAACTCTCTCTCTTTGCAGATGATATCATCTTACATGAAAAAACCAGAAAGATCCCACAAAAAAACCTGTTAGAATTAATAAATGAATTCAACAATGTTGCAGTGTATAAAATCAATACACATTCTCAGTTGCATTTCTATACACTAATAATTAACAATATGAAAAGGCAATTATGAAAACAATTCTTCCTACAATAATATCAGAAAGAATAAAATACTTATGAAGTAACATAACCAAAGAGATGAAAGATTTCTACAATGAAAACTACAAAACAGTATTGAAAGAAATTAGAGAAGACATAAATAAAAACACTTCATGTTCATGGATTAGAAGCAATATTCTTACATATGAATATTACCAAAAGGATCTACAGATTTAATGCAATCTCCATCAAATTCCAGTGACATTTTATGGAAATAGTAAATCCATCCTAAAATTCATAAGGAAATTCAAGGGAACCCAAATAGCCAAAACAACTTTTTTTTTTTTTTCCAAAGAGAGGGGAAGGGAAGGAGAAAGAGAGGGAGAGACACATCAATGTGTGGTTGCCTCTCACATGGCTCCCACTGGGGGCCTGGCCCACAACCCAGGCATGTGCCCTGACTGGGAATCGAACAGGTGACCCTTTGGTTCGCAGCCTGCGCTCAATCCACTGAGCTACACCAGCCAGACAGCCAAAACAATCTTGAAAAAGAAGCTGAAGAAGTCACGCTTCCTGATTTCAAAAGTTACTACAGAGATATGATAATCAAAACAGTGTGGTAATGGCGTAAAAACAGATGCATATAGGATCTGGCCAAGATGGAGGTGTAGGCAGAAATGCTTCACCTCCTCGCACAACCAAAAGAAGGAAAGCAACCAATTTAAAAACAAAGAACAACCAGAACTGCCAGAAAATAATTTGCATGGAAATCCAAAAACCAAGGTGTTAAAAGCATTCACCCAGACTAGTAGGAGGGGCAGAGACAGGCAGCTGGGGCAGGCAGCAACACAAAGCAAGGCAGTGGACTGCACAGGCAATCCCACATTGGAGGGCTGATAAGCTGGGAGGAAAGACGGGGGAGCAAGAGACCTTGAAACCCAGGGTTTCAGCGTGGGAAACTAAGGACTCAAAATGCCTGGCTGTAGAAAATCTGTGGGGGTTGCGGCTGCAGTAGGGACTCCCAGCCTCACAGGAGAATTCATTGCAGAGGACCACAGGGTCCTAAAATGTACATAAACTCACCCACCTCCAAATCAGCACCTGGAGGCACACAATCTACTAGTGGGAAGCGAGGGAAGTGACGGAAAGTGGTATGAGGGTGGGGCAAGCGGCATTTGTTTCCTCTCTGACCCTTCTCCCACAGACAGCACCACAACGTAGCAAAGAGAGTTTCCTCCCCCTGGTGAACACCTAAGGTTTCATTCCTTACCATATAACAAGGGCGAGGAGACAACGCAATATGGACCAAAGGAAAGAACAGATCAAAACTCCAGAAAAAGGACTAAGTGATGAGGAGATAACCTATCTGATGTGGAGTTCAAAACACTGGTAATCGGCATGCTCACAGAATTGATTGAGCTTGGTTGCAAAACGAAGGAAGAAATGAAGGCTACACAGTGAAATAAAGCAAAATATACAGGGAACCAACAGTGAAGTGAAGGAAACCAGGACTCAAATCAACAATTTCGAACAAAAGGAAGAAAGAAGTATCCAACTGGAACAAAATGAAGAAATAAGAATGCAAAAAAATGAGGAGGGGCTTAGGAACCAAAGGGACAACCTTAAGTGTTCCAACATCAGAACCATGGGGGTGCAGGAAGGAGAACAGGAAGAGCAAGATATTGAAAACTTATTTGAACCAATAATGAAGGGAAACTTCCTCAATCTGGCAAAGGAAATAGACTTTCAGGAAGTTTAGGAAGCCCAGAGTCCTAAAGAAATTGGCCTCAAGGAGGAACACACCAAGACACATCATAATTAAGTTATCCATGATGAAAGATAAGGAGAGATCTTCAAAGCAGTAAGAGGAAAGCAGAAAGTTACCTACAAAGGAGTTCCCATAAGACTAGCAGCTGATTTATCAACCATACAGGCAACAAGGGGCTGGAAAGAAGTATTCCAAGTCATGAGAGGCAAGGACCTACACCCAAGATTACTCTATCCAGCAAAGCTATCATTTAGAATGGAAGGGCAGATAAAGTGTTTCCCAGATAAGGTCAAGTTAAAGGAGTTCATCATCCCCAAGCCCTTATTATATGAAGTGTTAAAGGGACTTATCTAAGAAAAAGAAGAAGATCAAAAATGTGACCAGTAAAATGACAACAAACTCACAACAATCAACAACTGAACCTAAAAAAAAACCAACCCCAAAACAAACTAAGCCAACAACTAGAACAGGAACAGAATCACAGAAATGGAGATCACATGGAGGGTTATCAGTGGGGCGGTGGAGGGAGAGAATGGGGGGAAATGGAGGGAATAAGAAGCATAATAGGCAGGCACAAAATAGACAACAGGAAGTTAATAGTATAGGAAATGGAGAAGCCAAAGAACTTACATGTACAACTCATGGACATGAACTAAGGGGTGGGGGGAATGCTGGAGGGTCGGGGGGGCGGGCAGTGCAGGGAGGAGGGGGAGAAAGGGGAGAAAAACTTCAGACAACTGTAATAGCATAATCAATAAAATATAGTTAAAACAAGACGGACACATATATATGTATAGAGTTTGAGTTGGACAATGGATTCACAGTTAGGGTACCTAAAGCCATAAATGCAAAAGTAGAAAAACTGGACTTTACCAAAACTAAAAAAATGTGCACAAAAGGACATTTTTTTTTAAGAAAGTGAAAAGAAAACCTACAGAATAGGAGAAAACATCTGTGAATCATTTATGTGATAAGGGTCTAGTATGCAGAATATATAATGAACTTAGTAACAAAATGACAACCCACTTCAAAAAGGGCATTTCTCCAAAGAAGATACACAAATGACTAACAAGCTCATGACATGAAAAAATGCACATTACTAGTCACGCGAGGAATGCAAATCAATACCACCACACACTCTAGGGTGGCTATAACAACAACAATGGAAAATAACAAGTGTTGGTGAGGATATGTGAAAATGGTTCAGCTGTTAAGACAAACAGATGGGGCACTTGTCAAAATACTAACCAGAGAATTACCATATGTTCTAGCAATTCCACTTGAGTAAATACTCAAAGCAACTCAAAACAGGTTCTCAATAAATGCTAGTACATAAATGTCCATTATAGCACCATTCACAGTATCCAAAAGGTAGAATCAACCCAAATGCCTATCAATTGAAGAACAGATAAACAAATTGTTATATATACATATTATTCAGACATAAAAAGTAGTGATACATGGCACAATGTGGCCACGTTTCATTGTGGATGAACATTGAAACATGCCAAGTAAAAGAAGCCAGAAACAAGTGTTCACATACTGCATGATTTCATTTAAAAGAAATATCCAGGCCCTGACCGGTATGGCTCATTTGGTTGGGCACCATCCAGAAAAGCAAATGGTCACCAGTTTGATTCCTGCAGGGCACATACCTGGGTTGCGGGTCCCCTGTCAGGGTGTGTACAAGAGGCAACGGATTGATTATTTACTCTCACAACATTGTTTCTCTCCCTCTCTTTCTCCCTCCCTTCAACCCTCTCCAAAAATAAATAAAATCTTTTTAAAAAGAGAAATGGCCAAAATAGGTAAATCCACAAAGACAGTGAAAATTCGTGGTTGCTATGGGCTGGTAGGGACAAAGGTCCTTAAGGAATGGGGAGCAACTGCTTAAAAGGTACAGAGTTTCCTTTTGGGTGATGAAATGATTTGGAGCTACATAGAGGTACTGATTGTATAATACTGAATGTACTAAATGCTACTGAATTATTCACTTTTAAAGGTTAACTTTATGTTATGTGAATTTCACCTCAATTTTTAAAAATTGTTTCTAAAACAATGGGATAACAATAGAAGAGCTAAATGAAAAAAAAAAAGGCATGTAATACCAAGTGCTGGCAGAGATATGGAGCAACAGGAACTTTCTAACTGGTGACAGATGTGTAAACTGATTATAATTACTTGGAAAAACTGGCAATATCTATTAGAGCTGAACCATATGCATTTTCTGGCATAATGCCTAGTATGTGCTTGATAAATGTTTATTAATTGAACAAAGACTCATGTACTATTTTTGTACACCGTGCTACAGACATTGGGATGTAAACATGTAAAGATATGGTTCTCTTTTCTAATACACAGACATATAAATAATTATAGTACAATATGTTTATATTGTGGTGGATGGATAGCGTATTGGTTTTAGAGTCAGACCATTTGAGTACTGGCTCCACTATTTACTAGTTAACTATAAATAGAGGCAAGTCTCAATTTAATTTCTGTATCATTTCTAAAATTTCTTTTCTACTTACTCCACAGTTATAGTCTATTGCTGCTAGAGTCATCTACATAGAGTACCAACAATACTCCACTCCTATTAGCTCAAAATCCAAAGATTTCCCATGACATATAAAATTGAAATTTCTTAGTCTGAGATTAAAATGCTTCTACATTTTGTTACCTACCTGGTTTCCACGTTAAACTATCACTATGTTCTAGACACAAAGGCCTACCATCTTATCTTGAGCACACTTTTGAAGTGTGTTACTTTTTTATCTTTGTTCAACATGTCTTTCTTTTAAGAATCCATTCTCTTTATCTTTGGGATCATGAAAAAGTAATTTTTCAAAGTACATTGATAAAGGGTCTTCTACATGCAATTTAACTTTATGTCCAGATTAAGCATGTGAGAGAATAAACTGATCACATTTATGACAGTAGTCTAATCTACATGAGAAGGTAATAAATAGGCATTCAGGAACACACTTTGTCCTCATGGGCATTTTATTTAGGTAGAGGAAGTTAATTTATTTTCTCAATAATAATCATATTATTGCATTAGAACATCTCTTCTTAAAAGATTGACATTGGAAAACTAGTTGTCTAGTCTAGTGACTTGAATCTAATCCATTATCAAAATAAGTTAGCCCTGTCCCTGTGATTCCTAGTTGAGAATATGGTAAGACAGGGGGAAAGATGGCGGCGGAGAAGGAAGAAGCGTGATTGCTTTCCTCCGGCCCACTGGCGGGATATCTGGCCGATTTTCTGAGGAGCAGAGCAATCACCCAGCTGTATTCTGGTGTGGGGGAAGATTGGAAACCAGGACTGCGCACAAAACTGAAAGATCAGCCGGTAGGGAGACTGCTTCAGAGGGAAGGGGTCCCTCGGGCCTCACGGGGAGCCAGGAGGTCTGCGGATCCAGTTGCAGCAGATTCCCGGTTTGCTTCAGGTTCCATGGGAGGGAGCTGGATTGGGGTGTGTGAGTTGCCAAAGCAGACGCGCGCGTCTGTTGGAAGAGCCTTGGTCCCCAGCAGTCCGGAGGTCGGTGCGTACCTGGGGACTGATTTGCAGAGGCTGGTGATCCCAGCGGGAGGAATTGGAGTCTGAATTGAAAGGCAAACCCAACCCCAGAGCTCCTGGATTGGACGCGCACCCGGTGGAGCTAATTGGGGGCGGTTGGCATAAGTGCCCGGCCGGGCGCCCAGGCCTGTGGCTTGCAAGCCCCGATTCCAGAGACAAAAGCGATCGGCGAATGCAGGGGCGTGGAGCTCACACCTGGAGGGCCTGGGACACAACCCAGACCTGCGGTGCTGAGTCCCTCCGTGGGGGAGAAACAGAGGAGCTACAATGAAACACACTGATGGGAGACAAGACCTCATAAACTCTGACTCAGGGTGGAAGTCAGGTGGCCCAGAGGAGGTGCTGCAAACTCCCGGCAACTAGGCTTGAGGCGGGACGTCAGCTGAGAATGCAACCCAGGAAGACAGCAGGAGAAGTCTGATACCTTCCCAGCCTGACGCTGTTGAAGCCAGCCAACAAAAGTTTTTGTTTTTTTTTTTATTAATTTTTTATTTTTTTTAATTATTTTTATTTTTTATTTTTTTTATTTCTCTCGTTTTCTCTTTGTATCTTTGGTTGTTTTTCCCCACCCTCCTTCCTATCTGTCCCTCTATATTTTTTTAACTCCTTCTACCTTCCCTTCATTTGGTATTCCTAGTTTTCTCTTCCTTTTATTTCCTATTTTTTATTATTTTTTTATTTTAGGTTATTTTCAAATTATTTTCTTCTTTATCTTTCTTTTTTCCTTTTCTTTTGCTTTCTTTTCCTTCTTTATCTCCCTTCCCCTCGCTTCTTTATCAACAGGTGAGACATTAAAACCTGGAATTGTGAAGAGAATAGAGTGGGACCCAGACAAGAGTCAGCCCCCAAAACAGAGAGTGACACAAATTAACTTCGCTGCTCCAGAGAACTTCACAGATCAGCTTAAGAACCAGAGGTTAGCAAGAAGAATCCCACAAACAATGGGAAGACAAAGAAACAATCCCCAAATGAAAGGAAAGGAGGAAGCCCCAGAAAGAATGATAAATGAAACAGAGGCAAGCCAACTATCAGACACTGAGTTCAAAGCATATGTTATCAGGCAGCTCAAGAAACTTGAGAAGCTTGATGAACTCACAGAAAACT
>PVJI01021622.1:0-26728 GCA_004026765.1 Micronycteris hirsuta
TTCTCACTGCTCCGTAGGACACCGGCAGGGCATGCGTACTGCAGCCCGCACCACAGGAGCAAGGCTGCTCCCCTGGCCTTAAAAGCCTTGAAGCCTGGCGCTGACTTGGCCTCCTTGTCAATGAAATTCCTTCCAGGCACTGTTTCCTGAACAGAGAGGTTTCATCCATACTATTTGTTCTGGCAAGTCATTTTCCTCCACAGTCAGCTTATCCCGAGTTTCCAAAAATGCTTCAGCTGCCTCACAGATTCACCGCTCACTCTCCTATTCCGTAACAAACAGGAATTCTTGAATTGTTTAAACCGCACAGAGCCATCAGTCAGTTCCACATCAAAGCTGGGTCCAGTCATTTCTTTCAACGTGGCAAACAAACTCTTTGCTTTGGCCGTGATCATCACGGTGCTGAGAGGGACGCACTCCGGACTCTGGCCTTCAACCCAGGCCAGCAGCAGTTCCTCCAGGTCTGATCCAGACCCTTGCAGAACTTCAGTCAGTCTCACTGCCACCGATGCAGCAGACGCTTTAATACTGCTCTCATCACTTTGTCCTTTTTCTTCAAGATCATGGCAATGGTGGAATGGGACCTGCCTGCCTGGCAAGCAGTAGCCACCACCGATTTCCTACCTCGGTAGTCCTTAACCACGTTTAATTTCGTCTCCAGCACAATCACTCGATGGGACCTCAAGTGATTGCTTTCTGGCAACCTTCGAGGGTACGCTTTCTACTTACGGGGCACAGTGAACAAAACACGAGATCAAATCAAGCGCAAGAGAAAACGACGCAATCCAGAGCCACAGTGAACAGGAGGCAGCGGCTGCGGCCGGTGGCCGGGCACACTGTTTTACAGCACATGCTTTTCTTCCATCAGAAAGAGTACACTCTGGAACAATGATGGAAGGTAGAGTTAATAAATACGTAAGCCAGTAACACGGTCTTTTATTGCCACTATGAAGTATTATGTACGGTACAGAAGTATGTGTGACTAGCAGCACAGTGGGCTTGTAACACCGCATCACCACGAACACGGGAGTGATTCCCGGCACTGTGGCACGGAGCCATCATGGTGCACAGAGGCAACGAGAATCTCCGAGCTGCACTGTAACCTCATGGAAACATCTCTGTGTAGGCAGGCCTTCCTTGACCAAAACGTCGTTAGGTGGACCTTAACTGGATGCAGAACATTCCATCCAACAGCAGCAGATGCACATTCCTCCGAAGCACACAGGGGACATCCTCCAGGATGCATTTTTTTGTTGGGCCACAGAATAAGTCTTCATAAAGTTCATCTTAAAATCATTTCTAGCATCTTTTCCAATCCCTCTAGTATGAAACTAGAAATCAATGACAAAAAAATGAGAAAAATTCACAAATATGTAGAGATTGAACAGCATGCTTCTGAATAACCCATGGTTCAAAAAAGAAATTTTTTAAAAATCAAAAAATATCTTGAGACAAGTAAAAATGGAAACGTAATTATCAAAACCAATGTGATACAGCAAAAGCAGTTTTATGATGGAAGTCCATAGTGATAAACACCTACATTAAAAGATAGCAAATAAGGAATCTAACTTGACACCTCAGGGAACTACACATCAGAGAAAGAACAAACTAAGCCCCAAGTTAATAAAAGGAAGGAAATAACAAAGATCAGAGCAGAAATAAATGAAGCAGAAACTAAAAAGAAAACAGAAAAGGTCAATAAAACTAAAATCTTATGCTTTGAAAACACAAACAAAAAGAGAAAAACCTTTAGTTGGATTTACCAAGGAAAAACTCGAGTAAAATTAGAGGACTCAAACAAAATTATAAATTAAAAAGAAAACATCACGACCATCACCACACAAACACAAAGAATCATAAAAGATCACTATGCCCACAACCTGGACAAACCAGAAGAAATGGATACATTCCTAGACACACAGAACCTACCAGGACTGAATCAGGAAGAAACAAAATCTAAACAGATCAATGACTAGTAAAAAAAATTCCATCGGAAATCAAAAAGCCGCTAACAAACACGTCGAGGACTAAATGGCTTCACTGACAAATTCTACCCAACATTCAAAGAACTAACACCAACCCTTCTCAAACTCTTCCAAAAACCAGAAGGGTAGGAAACACCTCCAAAATCATATGAGTGTGCAACACACACCGGATTATCGATGTTGCTGATTTTACACGCACAGCCACTCCAGAAAACAGTGTGTAAGTTCCTAAGCAAAGTAAAAGGAACGGCCAATACTGGGCATCCGAAGGCAATGAAATCATTACCTCAAAGAGACATCTGTATTCGCATGTTGATCGCGGCATTATTCACAGTAACGTAGGTAAGGGAACAATGTACGTACACACCAACAAACAGATAAAGAAAATGTGAGACACCGGTCAGAACGGCCATCATCAGCAAAGCAACAGATAACTGCTGGAGGGGATGTGGAGAAAAGGGAACCCTACTGCACTGTTGGTGGGAATGCAGACTGGTGCAGCCACTGTGGAAAACAGTATGGAACTTCCTCTGAAAAATGAAAATGGAACTGCCTTTCGACCCAGCAACTCCACTACTGGGATTATACTCTAAGAACCCTAAAAAACCAGTTCAAAAGAACCTATGCACCCCTATGTTCATAGCAGCACAATTCACAATAGCCAAGTGCTGGAAACAACCTAAGTGCCCATCTACAAATGAGTGGATCAAGAAACTACGGTACATTTACACAATGGAATTCTACACAGCAGAGAGGAAGAAGGAGCTTATACCCTTTGCAACAGCATGGATGGAACTGGAGAGCATTATGCTAAGTGAAGTACGCCAGGTGGTGAGGGACAAATACCATACGATCTCACCTTTAACTGGAACATAATCAACAAAAGAAAAAAGCAAGAAAAGCATAACCAAAGACACTGAAATTAAAAACAATCTAACAATGGCCAGAGGGGAGGGGGGAGGGGACTGTGGGGAGAAGGGTTTTCAGGAACTACTATAAAGGACACGTGGACAAAACCAAAGGGGAGGGTGGCAGCAAGGGAGGGAAGTGGGTTTGGATGGGGTGTGGGGGAGGGGAGGGGAGAAAATGCAGACACCTGTAATTGAACAACAACAAAGTAATTTAAAAATAAAAAAAAGAAAATGTGAGATATACATACATACACACACACACATGTACACACTCAAAATAGAACATTATTCAACCTTTAAAAAGAAGGAAATCACACCATTTGGAACACGGATGAACCTGGAAGGCATTATGCTATGTAAAATAAGCCAGACAAATATTGCCTGGTATCAGTTATACACAGAATTTGTTTTTAAAGGAGAAAAATAGTCATACTCATAGAAAGAGCACAAAAGTAGTTGCCGGGGTTTGGTGGAATTGGGGGAGAAGTTTGGTAAAAGGGTAAACATTTTCAACTATACAATAAATACGGATTTAATGTATCACAGGATTCCAGGGTGCCTCCCATGGATAATACTGTATTTCATACTTGAAATCTGCTGAGGCTAAAACTTAAATGTCCACCCTAAAAAAAGAAAGGGGGTAAATATGTGAAGTGACGAATGTGCCAATAAGTCCATGGGGAAATTCCTTTTGCTAAGTATACATATATCAAATCACCACACTGTGCACTCAAAATTAATCTTACAATTTTGTCAACTGTACCTCAGTACAGCTGGGGGTAAAAACACTCTGGTAACTCCTAGGAATTTCCCCAGCGAGCGTGGGCCCCGATGGTTTATGCTGACAAGGTGACTCACGGGGTCCCCTGGAGAGTTTATGCTCACAGATGACTCAGGCTGGGGCTGCCCACTGCGCCCCCCTCCAGAAAAACCAATCCCGGGAGTAAGTGGGCTGGGCTTTTGAGCCATGTGATATCAAGCCCCCTCCGTGGAGAGGGGCTGAAGATCAGGATCAACCACATGACTAATAAATCAGTCAATAACACCTCCTTAAGGAAACCCCAATAGACACCCTGAACCGGGGGGAGCTGTCCTGGTGGGCATTACCTGAGTCCTGTCACACAATGATGTGTCAGGAGTGTGACATGCCCTGACTCCACGAGGATACAACAAAGAAGCGTCCATCCTTCCAAAACCTCTTCCTGCGTGACTCTCCCTTTGACGGCTTCGAATTTGTATGTGTTCGCTAAAATTAAACGGTAATTGTGTTCTGCGTGTCATCCTAGTGAATTATGAAACCTGATCTCCCCGAATCTGTAGCCTTCTGGATTGAGGGTGGCCTGGGGACCACGAACCTGCAGCCAGTATCCAGAGGAAGGCACGGGGGACAGGGCCTGCAAAGCTCACAGCAAGGCAGCGGGGGCCAGAAGTCAGTACTGGGGCACAACCGCAGCTCAGGAGCAGACACACACGTGTCAGGGCACCACCTCCTCAGCTTCTGCTGGCCTTGACCTGCACTCACCTACTTGCTCCCTGCTGCCTGCCTCTCTCCCCCACCGTCCCCTGTCCTCACCTCAGTTAGTATCACCTTGGTTAGCACGAAGCTAGTCCGAGACCTGCAGCCCACCAGCCCAGCACTGTCCCTAGGAACATTTCCACCGGCACCAAAGGAAACGGCGAGGGGTGCCCTGAAAGCCCCCTCCTCTCACCTGGTGGCCACAAACTCTGCCTGGAGGCTGGGGTCTTACATTTTAATCTGCAACAAGATCACCTGAGCAGTTCCTGAAAAATCAATCCAGACCCCACCGTTGGGGGTTTTGATTCCACAGATTTAAGGGGGAGACTAAGAATCTGCATTTTAGACCAGTACTCCTCGTGAACTTGGCCAGGAACCACATGCAGAATTGGGGTTCTAGGAAAGACATGAAGGTGGGCGGGAAAGGATTCGTTGGTCAAAGTTAGAGCTGGAAGTTAGAGTTAGAAGTTAGAGCTAGAACATACCTTGGAAAATCTAGTACAGCTCGTATCCAGGACAGGAGGTAAACAGGGGTGGTCCGCGTTCGTTACCTTTATGTATGATCCGTACCTTGGCAGACGCTTGTCATTTTCCATCATAAAAGAGAAGGGAGGGGAGGAGGAAGACCAGGGCAAAATCCGCACCTATGTAGGTCTCAGATGTTCGGTATCGGATACGCATGCAGGTACTTTCACTAACAGTGAGTCACTCAAGTACTAATATTCATGTTATTCATCATCAGAAATAAAATTAACAGTAACTTTTTCTCTAATCAGCAATGACTATACTTTTTTAATCTTTTTATTTTATAGTGATTAATAAAAACACATCGGCCCTGACCAGTCTGGCTCCATGGGTTGTGTGTCGTACCACAAAGCAAAAGGTCGCTGGTTTGATTCCCGGTCAGGGCACGTGCCTGGGCTGCGGGTTCGGTGCCTGGTGGGAGCACGTGAGAGAGGCCACCGATGGCTGTTTCTCACATGGATGTTTCTCTCCCTCTCTTTCTGCCTCCCTTCCCCTCTCTCTAAAAACAAATAAATGAAATCTTTTTTTAAAAAGAAAAAAAAAACAAGGAAAAGGAGGGAAAGGAAAGGTAGACATAATACTGATGAACCACACCCACGGCTTAGCCCACTTAATCCAATCCTTGGTCCAACTGAGAGCTGGTCCTTCCTTCTCCCTCATTCCTCGCATGTGGTGTGCCTCTATGACCTAACCCCTCTGCAGTCAGGTGCGATCACGCTGAACTGAAGGGGCAGAGATGTGTGCCACTCGCATGGAAGGCTCAGGCCTTAGGACCATGAGCACACCTCCCCCACACTCTCCTCTTCCCAACCTGAGAACCTGGAAGAGGTGGCAACCCAGCTTCCACCAAGCAGACCACAACAGGAGCCTGGCCTAGGTCCCTACCCACAACTCAACTGGAGATCCTGTTCAAACACAAAGTCTGATTCACTCAGTTTGGGGCGGGGCCTGAGACAGCACTGCTCCCGTGCACTAGGTGACGGCCCTGTGCCTGGTCTGCAGACCACACTGGGGGTGGCAAGTGTCTCGGCAGAACCACCCACCAACGAGGTTCTCGACTCTGATGCTCAGAGTTGGTGGTCACGTGATGAGCAGTGGCGGACACAGCAAAAAAGACCCAAGCCTTTCTCACTTGACCCATAACAAAGTTTAACTTAGGCCTGTGATTAACTCCACTTTGCAAGTGCAGCTCGCAAACGCATGCAGAGACAGCTGCAGAAAGGTTACTTAAGAGTGTGCAACATGATACGCGTTGGCAGGGTTCTATCAGAAACAGTATCTGCCACCCTGAGTCAGCGGCGGCACTGCAAACAGAGGTGTCTCCAGAGGTGGTCGCTGCCACAGCACGGACACGGTGGCGGCTGGCCCAGGAGGAGAGGACGAGAAGGTCACGCCCGGGCCTTCGGTTCACAGAGGCCACCACCTGCCACGCTGTGCTTCCACGGAGGCCCGTGTGGAAGTTGTTTACTCTCCAAGACCACAGGTATGATGAACAGATGATTAGTCTCTAAAACCTCAGCAAAGATGGTATCGCTTCTGCCCTCGCTATCCCGGCAGTCTGGTGTTTATAAAACCTGTGCACAAACAGCACCATATTTGTCCCAAATTTGCAGGAAGCAGACGAGACCTGGGCAGTAACCCCCCAAGGACACTTTGAGACACTGTGCTTTACAGGGGAACTTTCCTGGGTTTAAGTTTACTTAATTGTGTATTCCTTTTCTATTTACATAACAGACATAAGGCCTAACAGAAACACAGCTCAGTGTGGCTGGCGCTCACTGAGATCGCATGAAACCGGACTCCCTCGGCTTCAATCCCCCTGAGTCAAATGCCTGGGAAACAGCCTGGCCACCCAAGAACTCCAACTGCAAGCCTCCGCCCGTGAACTCTAAGAAAAAGCCCCTTGAATGTGAATCTATGAGAAATCTACACTGTTGAATGTAGTCACGGAGGTGCAGGATGATAAATTTCAAGTCCCTGAGATGCAAAGCCTCCTCAAAGGCAGAGGGAAAAAGCACTTTCCAGTCCAGCCTCTGCTGCAAGTACCACAAATTTCAGAGTCACACATGAGCTCTACATCAGTCCCCTCTACTTTCTGTGGGTTATAAGCCTCACGAGGACACAGGTGGTTTCTGCTTATTTCCCTAGGGGGCCTAGTCTAATAAAAATATATGTGCTGGGCAAACCTAAATACTTGCTCCTTGACACAAAAATAATACATCAAGCCCTGACTGGGTGGGTCAGTTGGTTGGAGTGTCATCCCATGAAACAGAAAGTTGTAGGTTCAATCCCCAGTAGGAGCGAGTGTGGGAGGCAATAAACCGACGTCTCTCTCTCATTCATTCTGATTCTCTCTCTCTCTCCACCCCCACCCGCCACTTCCTCTCTAAAATCAATAAACACATCCTGGATGAGGATTAAAAATGATGATAATGATAATAATAATACATCAAATATGCAACTGTACTTATTTTGATCCTTAAAACACAACACAGGTATTTAGCCATAAAAATACAAGAAGCTGAATCTATTGCAATCAATGTATTCTCCTCATTGGAAAAAAAAAATGTACTCAGAACAAGTCCCTGCTCATTTGGAATCTCCTTGAAACTCCCAAACCTTTACTTCCAGTCTCCAAACAGACACCGCACACGCTACAATTCTTGGACGTTTTCTTTCCCTGATGCCCCTTCCAGCTTTGACAGTCTAGGGTCTCCGGGCGGGGCAGGAGAGAATTTCAGCATACAAATCCATCCCGCCCAGCCTCTTTGCCACTCTGCCAGCTTGGCTCAGGTGTGACGTCCTGAGCAACATCCTCCGTTACTGCTTCCTCCTCTTCCTGGCCCCTTCTCTTGGGGTCCCGGCTCCCCATGTCTGCCCATTATAGTCAGGAGGTGCTTTCAACCCCCCCGGGAAGGGTAGGTCATTGAACACACAGCAAGTTACAATGAAAGGCAACTTGCCCCCTGAGGTAGCACTGGTTCACTCCCTGGTGGCCCATGGAGAATTGGGGGTCCCAAGGGTTTGGTTTAGCACCAAGGAACCTCTTCCTTTCTCCAATGCCTCTTGCAAATGGCTCCAGATTTCACTCCACAAGCCTGCATCTGCTGTTCCTACTTCTGCCCAAGCTCCTCTCTCCTCTGGCCTGGCCATCAGCTTTCTCTCTGTGTCATCGGACAGCAAGGGGGTCCCCTATACAGTCTTCTACTATCAATATAACTTTTAATATTTCAACAGTTAAGGCCCCCCAGGGGCAATCTGACAGAGACTGCAGCCCCGGCCGAGGCTGCCCTCCATGCCAATGTTATTTTTTGGCAAATGGTGTGAAGTTGGAGGCAGAGGACAGCTGGTGGCACTGCTATGGTTTTACTTCAACTAAATAACTATTAAATCTGTTGAGCCTAGTTTTTCACTTAATTTGAATGATGTCACTACCTCCCTATATTCCTTTTTTTTTTTTAAGGTTCTATTTATTTTTAGAGAGAGGGGAGGGAGAGAAACACTGATGTGAAGGAGAAACATCGACCGGTCACCTCTCACTGGCACCCCAGCCATGTGCCCTGACCGGGAATCGAACTGGCGGCCTTTCGCTTTGTGAGACAACAGCCAACCCCCTGAACCATGCCACTCGGGGCACCATCCTACATTCTTACAAGAAAAGGCAAAAGGGCTACATGAACAAGCACTGACTTGAGTCCCTGTTTCTGGTTCATTCAATGAGCTATTAACTGAGACTGCTGAAGCTCCAGGAACAAAGCACAGCAAGGCCTCGCAGCCCCCAGGCAGAAGCAAAGGTGTAACAGGAAAACCCCCAGTGCCCTGCTGGCTTAGAAAGCAGGAAATCACTCCCCCACAACAAACTGGTCCTTCTTTAGAAGGATGCCTTCCTTCGCCTAGGCAACCGGCTAGGGCTCTCAGCAGCGACTCCAAACTTGGAATGCGGAAGCTGTCAGCGACATTCTGACGAGCAAAAACCATTTGTACCTAAGGATAGAAGACCAGGGTCCCAAATTTCATCACAATACTGAGAACAGTGGTCTAACATGATCAACACCAATTTAAAAGGGAATAACCTTTCTGCTGTGAGCCAAAGTGAAGGAGGAAGTACTCAATTCTAAGTTAGGCACTCTTCTAGTCAGGCAATACTATGTCCACGGGACAGATTTTAGGAAAATTCCAGCTGAACCATTTCATTCTTTGAAGCATTAGGTCAACGATGAATGAGACGGCCCTCAGCTTGAATAGCTGCAAGTCCAGAAAGAACGCAAACCTCCTATGAAAAGCCTCTCTCTGTACACAGCCCCTAAAAAAGGGCTGGTCTGGTCGGAAGTAAATCAAGAGAGGTAAAACTCCATATGAACCATAGAACCCGCTAAAACAGCTTTCTTAATAATCTTGGTATCTTCTCCATTTGCTTTAAAAAATATTTCCTCTCACCACAAAAGTACGCAGGAGTGGAAAAGAAAAAGCAACGGAAAACAACACCAACGTTCCATCAGACAGCGAGGAGAACGCTACGTGGAGGTAGGTTACAGACGGCCCCTCACTCCCAGCTCTGCACAGTCCAAGACCAACCCCCGCGTCCTGAATGCCACTTTCAGGCTCATCCAGTTCCTCCCGAAAAACCTCTCTCTGCTCCTCGGCCCTCCATGGAGGTCACCTCATCAGAAGGAAGGGGGAGGATGGAGGGAAGACAGACAGTGCCACACTCCCACCCTAAAAGGTTCGTGAACAGTGAAAGGGCAACCCCGAAATACCCAGCGGTGTAACCCAAGAGACACCTCCTCGTCCCTCCAAAGAGGCCAGGGCCATGCGGAGTCTTCCCCCCTGACCCCCATGAGGCAACCCTAAAACTTCGGCATGTGCAGTAACGCCTTACTGATTCAAAAAAAAAAACAGATCTCAACAACAGAAATTATAATAATCACTAATTCAACCCAACTCGTAAGCACTGGCCCACCAGGTAATGGGCACTCTTCTGGGCCCAGACTGGGGGGTCTCTTTAATGGAGCTCACATTCAGGAAGGGAAGAGAGAAGACCAGCGAACTACAAAGACAGGTCCAAACAAAGATATCGACCATAAAAAATAACATAGGGAGACCTGGTTGAGAGTGCCCGCGGCTACTTTATACAGGGCGATGGGGGCAGAACTCACTAAGGAGGTCTGGCGCCGCCCAAGACTCAAAAAACAAGAGCGGAGTCCACGTGCTCGAGACAGAGACGCGGCGAGGGCAGGAGGTGCAAGGCTAAGGCACTTACAGAACAGCCCTGAAGTGGGAAGGGTTTCCCTCCAGGTCTCGGGGAAAACCGCAGGCGTGGCTACCATCCTCCCTCAGTCCCACAGGGTTCGAGACAAGGCGTCCGACAGATGAATAACAAAACTGGCTCAGGTTGGAAATGGACCGAGATCACACACTGTTTGTTCCCCAGCCAGCTCGGAGATGGCTCCCTCGGCCTCTGCCCCGCTCAGCAGACCCCCTGCTCCCAGCCCACCCCAAAAGCAGTGCATCCGCTGATGGCCCACGCTAGCTAAAACGGTGAAGGTCTGGGCCATCTTGGGGCCCTGCCAGCCTCTGCACCCAGGGCGTCCCTGGTTCCTGGAAAGCTCTGCAAGCCCCCCTCCTTGGCTTTCTGTGCAGCTCACTCTCCCTGCCTCACACCTCCCAAGCCCAGTGCTCATTCATGACTGCTTTTGCTGGCTAGACTCCCACCTGTCTTCAGGAGACCCCTTTAAAGAGGGCTCCTCCAGACACACAAACTGGACCACAAATGAGATGTTCTCAGGAACTGTCAACATTCCCCCAGCCTGGGGGGACCAGCCACCGCAGCCTCCCACCAACTGGCCTACCGGGTACCACCCCAAGAACCACACACTCCCTGTCGTTTCCTCGACCATCATCTCCCATACAGAGCACAGGTCAGGGGCTATTTCCTGAAGGCACCTGCTGAAGCGGGGATAGTAACAGGTGTTCATACATCATGACTCTGGATGAAAGTTTAGCGAATACCGACGTCGCCCATTCTGTAGTTCCTGCCCATGCTCCATGGCTGGAGGGAGGGGCAGGTTTTTATGGAATATGCACGGCAGCCCTGCCCCCCTCTATTTACTAAGTTGCTTTAGGCATGAAATTTAACCTCCACACCTCAGTCCCCTCGCCTGGAGGCAATGAGAGTGGCCACACTTGGCAAACCATTTATAAACATCACTCATGGATACAGTCATCTTTTACCTTACTTATAGGAAAGTACATAATAAGGAAGAAAACTATTCGTGAAAGGGTCAGCAGGTCCTGCCGTGGTCAGAATGGCTGTACCCAAGAGGACGGGACACTGTCTCTGACCTCTGAGACAGAGGGGAGCCGAGGGAGAAAGATGGGGGCAGAGGGGGCCAGGGCCCCCCCTAATGAACAACTAAATTCTTCAAAAATCTGCCAACATCACTGTGCATGCATTTTTGTGGAAACCAGTAAATGGGACAAGACTGAGGGTGGAGGGAAGGTGCAGGGGGAAGGAGGGGAAGAGAGAAGAGAGAGTTCAGGAGGACACAGGAGACCCCGGAGTGTGATGCAGAGAGAGGCCTGGGGAAGTGAGCCAGCATGAGCTGGCAGGAAGCGTGGACCGGACTGCAGGCCAACCGGGGGCCGCAGAGCCCAGCTGAGGGGGCCGCCTTGTCTCCTGCCCTGTGACTGCCACCCTGGAAAGACACCCTTGCCTCACTGGGATCCGCGTTCTGCACACTTGGCACAGTCGGTCCTTCAACACACGAGGTGCTACGTCGGTGTTCATGTTCAGCTCTTCCTTCCTTAAAATTCTTGCCAGGGATTCAATCTAAATATGGGAGCAGGAGGAAACCACCGAAGGGCTTTGAACCGGACCACTGTGTGGCCCAGGGCGAGCTCATTCCTGCTGGCCCGGGGCTCCCGTTTTCCGCCTGTTGCCCACTTCTTAAAGCAACACTTCTTCCACGAGGATGAGCCTGCGGTGACAGGGAATCAGAATGGTGCGCCCAGACACGCTGCTGCCGCGGCGTCAGTGATAGCTGCCGTCTGCTCCCTTTGTTCTGTGCGCTGTAGAAACACCAGTTCCCAGAAATCAAAGGCAATTAGCGGGCCCTAAGTCCCCAAGTGGGCTGCTCTGTAGGATTCCTTCCTGTTGCACCTCATCCTTCCTGGAAGGTTTCTTAGAAAATGTGCCTCCCTTACAGGAAAGAGATCCCTCCCGAGGAGCTAGTAGATAAGGCGGCAGCCTTGTGGAATTTCCCTTCCAAAAACTCCAGTTTACCTTTTGAGTGGCCCTTAGCAGAGATGACCAAAATCCACCCAAGGGAGGGAGTGGGGAGAGACGAGGAGAGGGATCCTAACTTGGCTTACTCAAAAGGACTAATTTTCTCTTTAAAATTTTTATCTTAAGGAAAAATCTGAACTACAGTATATTCTAAAGTCGGGGAGGAAAGCAGATTTTGAGTTTGCCTGAGAGAACAATAAAGCCATCTTTTTTTTTTTTTTTTTTTTTGGCTATTAATACAGGATACACTAAGGACTTCCCTGGGGTTTTCCCAAAAGCAAAATAATTTGGTAAATTTGCATGTAGACTATGAAAGAAAAAAAGGTTCAGAGCATGAATGTGAGTTACCTCAGAGCCTGAAAGAGCAGAGCAGCCTACGCTGAACAGCCTCACACGACAGACACACTAGCGGGTGCTGGGCAACTGACAGCAACCACGAGCGGTCTATTTTCAGCTGCAACGATTATACGTGCGCCGGCCAGCCGGCCTGTCTGGGGAGACTGCTCTCCTCCTGAGCAAAGCACTCTGAAGGGTTTATGGGGGTTGGCTCCACGTCTAAAGAGTTTTAGGGGCGTCTGCCTAAATTTAATTTGAAAAAATATGAGGAGGCAGGTCTACCACGAGCAGGTCATCTAAAGAGTACAGCTGTGGGGTCAGAATCCTTGGCAAGCTCAGTCGAAGGGGACCAGCTACAAGGCAAAGCAGCTCTGCTCAATGACCACCAGTGGCAGCAACTGCAGCAGACATCTGTGGGGCACGTGGGTGTTACGGCCGCTCGGGTGCCGGGATCAGGTGCCACAGGCAGGGTGCTTCGCCAACAGATTCGTTCTCACAGCTCTACAGGCTGGAAGTGGGAGGTCAAGGTGTCGGGTGGCCATGCATGAGAGGAAGGAGGGGCGATGCCAGGAGAAGCTGACTTGAGCGGCTTCGGCCACGCTGCTCTGCCGCGACACTGCTTTCCCAGGTGCCTTCAGCGGACGTGACAGACCACCTCACAGTTTCCAACGTGCTCCCACCGACAGTGACCCAGTTCTTGGTATAAATTGCATTTCTCTTGGTTGCCTTCTTCTTCCTCTTCTTTTTTAACAGAGTGTAATTTCTGTGGGAGTCACTAACAGGTCACTTCTCCATTCATCAGAGGCGGGCGTTCGACCCTGCGGTACTTCCACAGGGCATCCCCGCTGACTGGCCCTGCCTGACTGTAAGTGGAGGAGGAAAGTGGACAGAACTTTATTAGTTCATCACATTTAAAGTATAATTTGTGGAACACACCATGAGTAGGCTTCATTTTCCCAACTTATAGAAGAGGATTCCCCAGGCCCGGAGTGGTTAACTGTCTTGCTCAAGGCCATAGCTAACAAGTGCAAGGTCAAGGACTACTAGTACCTAGACCTTCTGGCTCCAGTCTGGCGTTCTCTCCATAGCACCCAGCTTGCCCCTAGCTAAGAGAGAGGTGTCGGCAATTCCAGATTAGAAAAGGGGTTACTGAAAGGGTCCAAGGATGAGTATCGCCAAGATCCCTGCAAGCCCCTTCCTCCCCACTCACTTGCTGAGGCCCCACAGGGTAGCATAAGCCCTGAGGAGCCGGCTGCTCTCCTGCTTTGAGAGGAACCAGAAAAGACTAAAGGAACAACTTAAAATCACTGAATATGCCTATTAAAAGTGAGATGAGCAGCCACGCGCTGAGAGATCAAGATGAGAAAGACGCTGGTTTCTGCCCTCAAAGTGCTAACAATTTAGTTTTTAAAAAAAGTCACATGAAGAAAGACTAAGCACTTGATCACTTAAAACAAACACATAATGAGTGACTTTTGCAGTAAACCCCCCCACCACCACCGCCAAGCCATTTACTGAGGCCGGACACACAACAGGCAGTTACAGGCACTACCCAGGGCAACGTCTATGAAAAGCGCGTCGTCTATTTCACAGATGACCGCCCTGTGCAGCTCAAGGAACACTCGGAATCTGTATAAATGCCACTCAGATTCAGTGGCACTGAGACCCCTCCAGCCCCGGCGTAAAGCTTTAGGCCATTGATAAATCTCCCTTTTACTAAGGTAAAATAGGACAGACATCCATCGCACTATTGAAGCGGCGGGGGGGGGGGGGGCGGAGATGGGAGAAGGAAGGAGAGCAAGAAGGGGGCTCACTGCCTATCTGGTAATGGTGAAAGATGACCCCAACAAGCGATATTAAAAGAAGTAGCCAGCCGGGTTTATGATATCGTCTGTCACATCCTGACCCATAAAACACACCCATAAAATAAGCCGGCAAATAAAAGCAGTTTATGGGGTGAACGATTTTATATTCACGAGCTTTTGATTGACAAGGGAGGCTTCCACTCAATCACCCCCATAAACTCAGTGAATGTAGGGCTCCTTGTGTGACCAGGGTAAGGATGTAAAACACAATGTCAGGGAGGCTGAAGTTCATGCTCCAGGATTTCTCAGACCTGACTCAGTTCAGAGCCCCGTTCCGTCCGACCTGGGTACAAAGAGGACCACACCAGCTTCCACAAAGGGTCACCCTAAGCATCCAGGGACTGAGTATCTTTCAGGTCCCTGCACACAACACACCCCATTCCTTCCCGATTGCTTGCTGGGTCCCAACGCGGTGAACAAGTCCCGCTGTGCTCTTGCTTTGAGAGGGACCAGAAAAGGGGGTGGGGATGAGAGCAGTTCAAAACCCTGGCCAGAAAAATGGAAATGTGCACAGTAATGTGTCTGACCTTTATTCAGTGGTTCTTAGTCTTCGTTGTCCACCTCATTGGAAACCTTTAAAAATACCAATGCCTGCGGTCTACCCCCAGAGATGATTGAAACCAGTCTACAGAGGGACCAGGCGCTCGAATTTTTATGGCGGCCCCAGTAAGATTCAACCATCGTGAGGATTGAGAACCACTGTGTGTTAACTAATTAGAACTTCGACAAAACAGAGCGAGCAAGCTTCACAGAAATCATACACGTCGATCGTTGAAAGAGGCCATTGGTGAGTCTATTTAGGAAAGACAGCCCCAAGAGCCAGCCTGTGTTTGTCAGGAAGAAATCATGCCAAACTAACCTCAGTTCTTTTCTTCATAGGGTTTCCGAATGACTGCCCAGTAGACACGGGACTCCCCTGAGACAGATGACACGTCACTTGTAGCCAAACTCACCTACCGCCCACGGTGTCCACTGGCACATTGGCCACAGCTCAATGACAGACAGTTCCAGGACCTGTCCTTTCGCATGGTCAGACTACAAAAGCTTCCAAATAACTTTCAACAGGCATCCATGAGATGCTAAACTTTGACATCAACAAAATGAATTTAAGTAGGGATAAAACAGTAGTTCGGGGATACACCCACTGACTGTGAGCTCACTTGACTGGATGTGTCCAATATTTCTCAACTGTTGGCATTGCTGCCGATGCCCAGATTTTATCTCCAGCGCAGACTTCTTCCCTGTGGCTCTGAATCAACCACTTACCGCCTCCACCTGTCCACTTGAAAGTGTAGCGGGCATCTCAAACTCAACATTATCAAAACCAAACTCCTGGTCTTCCCCAGCCTGTGTCTCCTGTAGCTTCAGGATCTCATCTAACGGTGACTCCATCCTTCCAGGTGCCAGATCAAACCTGGGGAGCAACTTTGAGTCCCTCTTCCTCCCACAGTCTGTCTAGCACCAAAGACCCCCAGCTCCACAGACAACCTCTAAGTGAATGGACGAGGCTGTGCTCCAATAAAGCTTCATTTACAAGAGCAGACCGTCGGCTGTGTGCCAACTCCGGGTCGAGAATATTACCTGGAAGGCAGCAAGCACTCAGAACGATTTGTTAAACTGTCAAAGCAGTAGTGGAAACACCACCTCTGGCCAAGTAAACCTGAAATCCACGTGACGTTAGAATAAAATCAGGATCAACTGAAGAGCATTTGGTTCAACCAGACGGAAGGGGTCTGAAAACTCTGCCATGGAAAGGCAGCCTGGGCCTGGAGACCACGCTCCGAAAGACAAAACATTTCATGGGTCCACGACAGCCACCTCTGACCGCCAGAAGCCCATCTATATGAAGTGGGGGCTTGATGTACGGTGATAAAAAACCTAAAAAGGAAATACCTGGAAAGAAAACTGTGACTCACCCTGGCTGGTGTGGCTTAGTGGATTGAGTGCCAGCCTGTGAACCCGAAGCTGCCAGTTCAATTCCCAGTCAGGGCACATGCCTGGGTTGCAGGCCAGGTCCCCATCTGGGGTGTGAAGAGAGGCAACCGATTGATGTATCTCTCACATATCGATGTTTCTCTCCCTCTCTTTCTCCCTCCCTTCCCCTCTCTCTATAAATAAATAAATAAATATAATCTTTTAATAAAAGAAAACTGTGTATGACAATGCAATATAATAGTACATTTCTCCATTAAGCAATGTCTAGGGATTCCTGGATTGCGTGACAACTGGAAGCCCCCGCCCTTCCGACCCTGCGGTTCCATGACATCGGACGTAAGACAGACAGGAGTTAGCTTGGAGGAAAAGAGCCGGCAGGCACTAGCTCCACAGAGGCCGGCACAGAACTGGCCCCAGAACCAGGAAACAACATAAGGGGCTCATACGGAAACCACAGAGGGGCTCTCGGTGTTCGTCAAGTACAGGTCTGGAGAGCAGGGGAGGGGAAGTCTGAAAGTCAGCACACTGACTTAGATAAACCAGGGAGGGAGTGTGACCTTACATGACTGTACAAACTGGCAGGGAGGGGCATAACCACCCCGGGGCGTCCACACTTCTCACTGCTGTCAGGACGCACTAGCCCTTTCCTTTCCTACAATTGTGTGTCTGGCGTGACTCTCCACCTTCCTCATTCAACTGCTCCTCGGCACCCTCCATCGGTACACATCTTGCCCGTACCTCCGCTACCGCGCACACCCGGAGGTGCGGTGATGAACTCGTGCAGCAGACTGCTGGACACATGGACCACGTTGTCAAGTGCCCACTGTGGTCACAGGTGGCCAAGAGCTGGCCAACAGGATGTGAGTATAAATGACGCGTGTCACCTCCAAGCCTGAAACATGTACGAGGTTGGCCAAAAGGCTCATTTGGTTCCTTTGGTAAGATGGCTCTGGCAGCACTTCAGTGTCTTTAACCCCATTCAGAACAACTTGCTGACATTGTACTGTGACAGCTGTCATATCAGCGTGCATTTAAAAAAAAACTTATCGAAACTGGTGAATTTCTTGTAGCCATATTAATATTGAAGATGGAAGCAAATATGCAACATTTTCAGCACATGATGCTTTATTATTTCAAGAAAGGTAAAATGCCACTGAAATGCAAAAAGAAATATGTGTGCGGTATACAGAGAGGGTGCTGTGACTGACCAAACGTGTCAAAACTGGTTTGTGAAATTTCGTGCTGGAGATTTCTCGCTGGACGATGCCCCACTATTGGGTAAACCAGCTGAAGTTGACAGCAATCAAATCAAGACATTAACTGAGAGCAATCAATGTTATATACCACGGGAGACAGCCGACATACTCAACATGTCCCAATCAATAAAGTTATTGATGAAAATGAAAAATGTATCTTTTATTTTAAGGAAAAAACCACACGGATTCTTTGGCCAACCCAATAAACCCCTTTCCAGCTGAATCGGGAGGATCCCATGGCCAGGACACAAGAACCCAGCCGTAACAGAGAGAAAGTCCAGCTACTGGGTAAGTGTGCGGGGTGGTCCCCACCCCGGCCGACCCCAAAGGGACTGTGACACAAGAAGAAAGGTGTGTTGTCGTACTTTGTTTTGAACGAGGCCACTAAGACTTGGGGCCTGTTTTTCTCAGCAGCTAGCATTACTGACAGAGCTGGGACAAGGACCGCCTCCTCTACCAGACTGTGAGCTCTTCCAGAAGGTTGATATTTTGATATCTTTATGGATTTAAACCTGCCAACAAAGAAGGCAAACAATCATTTACTCAACAAATAATCTATTAACCCCCAGAGGGGTGAAAGAGTGACTTTGACCTCCAGTTATGCTCTCAAGTAGAAACGGACTTGGAGGGATGAGAAAAGTGGTTCCCAAACCTTGGCACCTGAATCACCCAGGAAGAATGTTTAAAAAGTCAGATTTCTGGATGCCACCTCCTACCTCCCCCCTCCTCCCACCCTGGCCCCAAGAAATTATGATCCTATGGGGAAGGAATGAGACTCAGAAATTTACATTTTTAAGCCATCTGGGAAATGTTAACTTGTGACTGCTAAGTAGCAAGTGGAAGGTGGCAGGGCTTTCCTTCCGTACATACTTACTGCTTACCGCCTGCCCAACACGATTCTGCACACCTTACCAGCACAGGGATCCTTTAATGTTCTCAACAGCCCTACGAGGTGGGTACTACAGTAATTCCCATTTTCCAGATGCAGAAACTTGCCCGTGGTCAGGTAAGTAACAGACCTCAGATTTATACACAGGCAATCCAGCTGCAGGCGGAGCACGGCTCCACTGTGCCCACCACGGATCAGGGCTCAGTGGCAGAAATGTGCCTCTGGCCACGGAGCTGGGAAAGCGACTTGGGTGTCAGCCGCTCTCCCCCAGTTACTCCCACAACCCTGGTCACCCCAGGGCTCACTGACAGGCAACTGCCTTGTGTCGGTCAGCTTCCTAATCCTGGCTCTGGTGGTCCTGAAAAGGCAAAAAAGTTCCAAGATCTGCCTCACCTCACCAGAAATGTCCGGTTGTATGAGAAATGATGTCAGGTGAGGCTCAGAAAGCAAATTCTGCAGGATCCTGAATGCCATGCTAAAGAACTGCCCTTGAGAGCAGCAGGAAGCTTTGAAAGAGGAGGAGGACTTTTAAGAGAAAGACTGGGAGCAGTGAGACCCAGTGGAAGGAAAAGAAGCCACAAGTGTGAGCGGAGGTGGGAGCTGGGATAGGGAGGGACGCAAGCCCCAGGAGGGCAGGCACCCCGTGAATCCCACACACTTGCGTTCAGGAAGCCTTTGCTGAATAAATGAATGACTCCAAGGGCTTCTTTAAAGTTTAATCAATATTCCTGGCGGGTGTGGCTCAGTGGATTGAGCGTCAGTCTACAAATTAAAAGGTCACTGGTTCAATTCCCAGTCAGGGCACATGCCTGGTTATGGGCCAGGTCCCAGGTAGGGGGCGTGCAAGAGGCAACCAATCAATGTTTCTCTTCCTCTCTTTCTCCTTCCCTTCCCCTCTCTCTAAAAATAAATAAAATCTTTAAATTAAAAAAAAATTAAAACTGCAACATCTGTGAAGAGCATACAAGGAAGTACAATAAAACAGGGTACAAACCTGTACAGAGATCTTACAAGGATTCATCTCTAAATAGATCTAACACTTCTCTTGTCCTCAGACATCCCCTGGCCACAGGAGGCCTTGCCTCCGGGCTGGGCTGGGCTGTGCTGGGTGAGCTGCACTCACTCTAACCACCAGTCTCCCAATTTTAAGGCTTAGCGATCACGTGCATGTAGCTACTCAGAGCCCGCAGGGCAAAAGACAAGACCGGAGTCCATGCCAGCCCAAAGCCCAGACTCGCCCACCGCCACCACCAGCCTCTGCCTGGATGCCGCCCATCGACAGAAACACAAAATACCTGCAGGAGCTCAGAGCCCACCCAGAAAGGAAACCCACAAACGCAGCCCCACGGTAAGAGGGGCAGGGTCCCCAGGTCCCACTGAAGAGCGACAGGGGAGACTTAGGACGAAGGCTCACACTGTACAAGGAGCCCCTGCGCTCCACACCCCACAGAGCAGGCATCTCCTGGGAGAGACACAGGAGAGGGGGGTCCCCTGGAGGGGTAAGAAGGGCAGACTACCCACTGACACATCTGAATGGACACTATTTAACACCTCCCATGCTGACCTGATGCACGATTATAAAGACTGAAGGAAAAAACAAAACAAAACAAGCAAGAATAAACCATAGGAGATAAACTTATAAAATTTGTTACACTGTTTACTTCACTGCAGGGACTTAGTAGTGAATTTTGGTAAACTTTTGGGGTGTTCTGCATCTTGCTTGGAGTGGATTTATTGTATAAAATTGCCAAAACTCATCAAATTAAACCTTAAGAAAGCGGAAGAGGCCGAGGCCAGAGAAAGAGCCCTGGAAAGCTCCCCCAGCCTCCATCTACATTTGCATTTCCAACTGTTAATAAAGAACAATAGCCCTGACCAGTGTGGCTCAGTTGGTTGTGCTTCATCCCTCAAAGCAAAAGGTCACTGGTTCAATTCCCGGGCAGGGCACGTGCTTGGGTTGCGTGTTCAGTCTCTGGTCAGAGTGCATTCAAGAGGCAACTGATCGAGGTACCTCTTTCACATCGATGTTTCTCTCCCTCTCTTTCTCCCTCCCTTTCTCTTTCTCTCAAAAATAAATAAATAAAAATTCTTTTTTTAGAAAATAAAGAGCAAAACAAGGATAGTCACATAAGAAGTATTCTGGAAACGGTGCAAAAATCCTCATTTAAAATTAAGCATTCCCATGCAATCACGATCACTACCTAGAGTGCCGAACACAGCCACCTTCTCGGGGCGCCCCCAGCACTCGGGCCTCTGCAGTTCCGCCTTGAGGCAGGGCAGCCGCTCTCTCTGAGCCACATCTCCAGAGGCCACGTCTTGACACCAACGGCAGTTGCTACAACAGCATCGCCTTCAGGCGAGCCAGTCAGGGGAGGCAGGGCTGAACCACCCTCTGCTGGGCCAAAGGCATCCGGCCCCCAGCCGTCCAGGACCCCCATCTCTGAGGCAGGTCCTTCGCTGCTGACTGCCAACTTGCTGACCTCGGGAGTGAGGGTGGGCAGAGGACTACAGAGCACGGAGCAGAACACACACACGCACGCACGCACGCACGCACGCACGCACAGCCCAGCAGGAGAGACATCGCAGGGGAGAAGAGCCTCGGGGGATATGGGCAATCTAGTGCCCAGCTGGACACAGTTCACAAGCTTTGCCCCTTATTTCTAGTCATGGGGAAGAGGAAGAATTATTCAATAAACCACGATGGGAAAACGGCCTCTCTTCTGGAAAAACGTGGGGCCTGTCTTAGATCAAACAGCAAAAGAAATTCCAGCTGCCTTTATTGTTAGAAATGCAACGAGAAAGCCAAAAGAAAATCCTTATGGAGATTTAGATGGTGCTGGGATTTTTAAAGAGAGACACCATGAAAGCAACAGGGGAAACCAAAAAGAAAAACTCAGTGGAATTAGTGATATACAAATTTTAAAACCTCTGAACTAAATTAAGAGACAAATGAAAATCTGGAAAAATATTATAAGCCCCATTACAAGTTATTGCAAAAAAAATAAATAAATAAGTGCCTCATGGGGGGAAAATCCACTAAGAGACAATTGAAAGAAATATAAATGGTCAACAGACATAAAAAAAGTTCCATCATTATACCTCAAATAAAGTCAAATTAAAACTCATATTATTTTTAACCTTTCTACTTAGAAAAAAATTTTAATTCGGGTACTCAAAGTTGACAATGAACTAAGTACATAAACATCTATTAAGCGGGCTAATTGGTCATCTGCTGTTGGAAAACCATCTGGGCTTTCCCCAGTCACCCTACTTCTAACACAGAAAAAGGAAAGATGGCAAAAATATACAGACGTGGACATACCTTATAAGCATCATAATACACAGAAACAAACTGTGTCCAACAAAAGTGAAAGACTGCATTAACAGCAATTATTAAACAGCATGTTTTGAAGATTATTTAATGCCATAAAGAAATGTCAACCACAAGAAATCAAGGGATCAGGATCGAAATTAGTTTTATTAAAAAAAAAAATGTGTCTGTACGCGCAGCTGTCCATCAAGAGGCCTAGGGGAAAGACGAAGACACCACCACGCCATTAGCAGGTGCAGTTGGCCGATAGAAATAAATCATCCTTACTCCTTTCTTTTTCTACAGCTTTAAATTTCTTACAGAAACAGAAAAAACACATATTCTTTCCAAAAATCCTCAACAGTCACCAAGAGCCAATAATGTATGACTCTGTTAGACCCCCAAGTTCAAAATGTACTGTGAAAACACCAAAACCCTAGTGAGCTACTTACTGGCATCTTCAAGGTAAGTAGCTACCAGTTCACGAGTTTAGAAAGCAGATGAAACTCAAGAAGTCGAAGACTCGGTCACTCTACAAGGTGAGCCCTGTCTCCTGGCTGGCTCACTTCAGCTTTCCGGCCTGCGGCCAGAGGGGCACATGAGAAAATCACCAAGGTGTCTCAGACGTCAAAATTCCTCAAACTGCAGAAGGCAAATAAATACCGGCTGGCAACTGTGACCAACAACTGACTTCACAAAGACGTGTCCCTGTTTTAAAACTCTAATACTGGAATGACAATGGGAGCAGCGGCTTCCAGCTGCCGGCCAGTCTCAACTTTGCTCCAGAATTACCTGCAGCACTGGCGTAGACTCCACCACCACCACCCCGCCCGGTCTCTAATTTTACAGAATTGGTGTGGAATGGGTGGTGGAGAACTTGCATTTCTAACAAGCTCCCTGATGAGGTGGTTGGCGAGGTGTGAGGGACATACTCTGAGAACAGTTGCCCTGAAACATGGTAATAGACGTTTCCTGTGGACCGTCTCCAACAGCAAGACCTTTAAGAAACCGCAGCCTACAAAACAAAGGTGAGTTTACAATAGCCTTCTCCACGGATTTAAGAACGAGTGTCCCAACAGAAGCAGCTCAGTACCAGACTGCCTGGTCTGGGATCCTGCCCCAGCACTTACTAGCTGCGTGATCCCAAGCAACTTACTCAACCTTTCTCTGGGTCAGTGCTTTCTGGAGTAAAACAGAGATAACTGTTCCTTTGCCTGCAGCCGGGAAACCATAAAGGGATGCCTAATCAAGGCATTAATAAGAAGTCCTCACCTTCCCACTGCCATATGCAAACATTTCCAAAACCCACAAATAGGATATGCTTCCAGAGTTCTATGCCCTGCCTGAAGTTAAGGAGATGTTTGCCTACTTCATTATAATTTACAGAAACCACAGTTATATTCCTTGTTCTTCATGCCTTTCATTAAGAGAAGGGCCACCAAATAGCCAAGAGCTGTTCCCATACCTAATTAATACACCGCAATCAAGTGCAGAAGCACACATCCCCTTGGAATCCCGTAGGTTTTCCCATTAAAAAAATAAAGTTTAGGAGACGGTGGGTAATATCAGAATACCTGGGAAAGATGAAAAGAGCGTTCGGGTTGAGAAACAAAAGATCACATGATCAACTCAGTGTGATTAAATCCAAAGGTTCAGACCCACCGGATTTGAAGTCCCAGATGCTAGATGGTGAACTTAGCCGCTCCACCTCTGTGGGACGTTTTTCACCTGTGTTTCCTCCCAGTTCAGGGACCCTTCAGTGGTTTTAGGGCCTTAGGACTCCTGGGCAGGACCCCCCCATCAAGATCCTGGATCACTGCCCTAAAGGCTAGAGATCCCTCCAAGACCTAATCCCAGCGTGGTCCTCAAAGGTGGAAGGAAATATTCACAATAGGAAAGGGGCTGGTCAAAGACGCAGGCCAGTCAAGGCTCTGTGTGTGTCCCAGGCAAAGGCAAATCGTGTTCAAGTGCCCCCATTCATTACATAAATAATAAGAGTTTTTTACCCACATGAAATTGGCCACAACTAGCTACTAGGATACACAGTGAGAAACACAGGAACGAAGAGTCAGAGGGAGCGTGAGAGACCAGCGACGGGATCGCGGACACACACGGAGCCCCGCGGAGTTGCAACTCGGCTGTCACGTAAGGAATACAGAAAGACGTGGGGACACTATTGGGTCCTGGGCACTAATTAGGCTTTGGCTGAAATTACATAAAGGAAGCTGTTCATAAGCTGCTTGCTTAGGAAGAAAAGGGTGCGGCTTTTGTTCAGAACTGAGAATCCCTGAGCGGTTAGGGGGAATTCGACTAAAGGTGGCGAGCGAGGAGGTCCAATCCGTTCTTCCACTAGGCAACCTCCGTTCTCTTCCTCTTCCCAGGTCCTGGAGGCTGGCGGGGCCGCGAGCAGCAAGGCAGGGAGCCACCGCGCCCCCACCACCAGGTCCCACTCGCCCCGCGTGCCAGGGCGCAGTTGGGGACCACGCGGCCGGCACGGGACGGCCCCCACCGCAGCAAGAAGCGCCGGCGGCAAGCGCTCCCGCTCCCCAACCCTGGGTCTCCCACCGCCAAAGAGGGTAGCAGCGACGGGCACGCGCCGATCCGCGGTAGGGTGTCACAGCTCGGGCCGGGGCGCTCACCAGAAAAACACGCGCGAGCAGAGGTTCGCGCTCTGCAGCGGGTTGGCCTTCTTCACCTCCTCGTAGACCGGCAACATCTTGCCAGCCAGGCTGCCGAGAGCTGGGGTGACGCTGCTTGGGCGGCACTGTCGTTACCCCCGCTCGCAGAGGCGCAGACGCGGATGCTGGAGCTGTGGCGATCACACCGGTCTGCTCCACTGAAGCCGGGGAACCACCCGCTTCCGGGAGCGGAGCGCCGGCGGCCCGCCCCGTCCCCGCCCCCGCCCCCACCCCCGCGCCAGAGCGCCTCGGGGACGCCCGCTGCGCGCCGCCGGTGCCCCTGCTGCCGCCGCCGCTGCCTGGAGCCGGGAATCGGGAGCCGCCAGGCGCCAGGGTCCGCGGGAGGAGTGGGAGGCTGGGCTGCCGCTGCCGCGAGCCACGCGCAGGTGCGAGGCAGCCGGCACCGCTGAATGGAGGCGGGTAGGCGGACCTCGGGGCCCACGGGGCCCGGCACCGAGGCCCCCACGTGCTCACACCTGGCCGCAAACTTGACCTGAGCCCGAGCTCCGAGCGCAGGGCACCGACCCTGCGGTGGAGAGGGAAGGTGCCGGCTTTGTCTGCCCTTGCTGCTCAGAAACGCCCCCTGGCCTGCGGCTTTCAGAAGACCGGGAGAAAGCTGCCAGACGCCCCAGCCGGCGCCTTCTGGGCTCGCTGCCCTCCTCAGGACCAAAGAAGGATGTGGTGGGACGGCCTCCAACCTGAGGGCGAACGTTTGACCTCCACAGCAACAGGGTTTAAAACAGATTACCTAAAGAAAGCTAACAGATGATTGGAAGAACTCAAGAATTTGGAAGATGGAAAGCATACTCTCTTGGGAGTTGGGGGGGGCGGGGGGCGGGCAGGCTTTTGGCATCTGACACGTCGCTGCCCTCCTAGTGTGTGTGTGTGGGGGGGAGACTGCCTTATGATTTCCTTCATCATGCTCTAAGAACCTAGCTGAGTAACAGTGGCACATGGAACATATGTTTCAGAACACCGATTATGCGCATTTCTGGGGACCTTACCTCACTTTTAACTGTAAGAAGGTATTATCCCTTGTTACAGTTAAAAGTATAGCAGGCCTGAGACAAGAAGGTATTATCCCTATTTTACCGATTAGAAAGATGAAGCTCAAGGACAAAACTTTCTAAGGCCTTAGAGTCGGTAAATGATGAAACCTGAGCGAGAGTCAGCTCAGAGGCCAGCATGGCCTGTCTCAGCGGTGGATGGTCTGTGTGCGTGGAAAGTGCCTAGAACTTACCACCAGGACATGGAGTCAAAGCAGCTCTCCCTAATACATAGAAATAAGCACAGGGAGACTGCCAAAATGAGGAGACAAACAGGGCCCAAATGTAAAACAGATCAAAACTCCAGGAAAAGAGCTAAATGAAACGGAGAGAAGCAATCTATCAGATGCCAAGTTCCAAACACTGCTTATAAGGATGCTCAAGGAACTTAATGAGGACTCAGCAGCATAAAAAAGACCCAGTCAGAAATGAAGGATACACAATTGAAATAAAGAACAACTTACAGGGAAACAACAGTAGAATGAATGAAGCTAAGAACCAAATCAATGATTTAGAACATAAGGAAGAAAAAAATAACCATGCGGAAAAACAAGAAGAAAAAAGAATATAGAGAAAATGAGGATAGTATAAACAACTTTTGGGACAACTTTAAGAGGTCCAACATTTACCTCATAGGGATACCAGAAGGAGAAGAGAAAGAGCAAGAAATTGGAAATCTATCTGAAAAAATAGTGAAAGAAAACTTCCCTAATTTGCTGAAAGAAATAGACATGCAAGTCCAGGAAGCACAGAGAGTCCCAATTATGATGGATGCAAAAAGACCCACTCCAAGACACATCATTATTAAAAGGCCAAAGGTTAAAAATAAAGAGAGACTCTTACAAACAAGAGAAAAGAAGTTAGTTACTAGAAGCTTGCCAGATGGGAGGGAGAAAGGGGAGAATGGGTGAAAAGGTGAGGGGATTAAAAAGTTCAAATAGGTAGTTACAGAACAGCTATGGGGATGTAACATACAGTATAGGAAATGGAGCAGCCAAAGAATTTATACGCATGACCCATGGACATGGACAATGGTAGGGGGGTTGCCTGAGGGAGTAGAGGGTGCTGGGTGGAGGGGGCAAAGGGGGAAAAATCAGGAAAACCATAATAGCATAATCAATAAAATATAATTTAAAAATAAAATGAAATAAAGAGTAACTAGAATGTGCTGGTTGAATGATTGTAGACCTG
>PVJI01021623.1:0-26716 GCA_004026765.1 Micronycteris hirsuta
CCTGACTTGGGAATCAAACCGGGACCACTTGGTTCCCAGCCCGCGCTCAATCCACTGAGCTACACCAGCCAGGGCTGGGCCTAGATTTTTGAAAAACAAAACAAACACACCATTGGCAGGTGGCTTATCAAAATTTACTGGTTATGTTCTTTGCCAAAGGAGGAGGCCAGACGAGTTGTTCCACTAAGGGTTTTGGTTTTTTTTTTTTTTTTAAAGATTTTATTTTTTTATTTATTTTTAGAGAGAGGGGAAGGGAGGGAGAAAGAGAGGGAGAGAAACAGCAATGCATGGTTGCCTCTCACATGGCCCCCACTGGGAACCCGGCCCGCAACCCAGGCATGTGCCCCGACTGGGAATCGAACCGGGACCGCTTGGTTCCCAGCCCGCGCTCAATCCACTGAGCCACAACAGCCAGGGCAGGGTTTTGGTTTTTTTAATGTCATTTTTCTCCCGCATCCATCCCACCCCCTCCCACGCCCATCAGACGTTGATCGAGTGCAGTTAGGGGCTGAACTGCCCTCTCACCACATTTGTGTTCAAGTCCGAACTCCCATAACCTCTGAATGTGATGGGCCTGTGAAGAGGTGATTGGTTTATTTTTTTAAAAGACTTTTATTTTTAGGCAGGGAGGGAGGGAGGGAGACAGGGAGAGAAAGAGCAATGTATGGTTGCCTCTCACGTGGCCCCCACTGGGGACCTGGCCCGCATCCCAGGCCTGTGCCCTGACGGGGAATCGAACCTGCGACCCTTTGGTTCGCAGCCTGCGCTCAATCCACTGAGCTACACCAGCCAGGGAGAAGAGGTGATTAGTTTAAAATGAGGTGTTAGGCTTTCATGGTCTCTCTACAGGAAGAAAGGACAGCAAGACGGCAGCAGCCTGCAAGCCAAGGACAGAGGCCTCGGGAGAAGCCAGACGGCCAGGCTCTTGACCTTGGCCTTCCAGCCTCCAGAACAGTGAGAGGATAATTCCTGTGAAGTCGCCCAGTCCATGTACTTTATTGCAGCAACCTCAGCAAACTGAGTTGCCCATTTAATGATCTCTGAATCACTGCAACTTGGCAGACACACCTTTATAACTCGGGTGTTTCCTGTCAGAGCACGGACACCACTGGCCCAGTGACTTGGGCAGCAGCCCTCCTGGGGCGCTCATGCAGAGCCTGTCCACGCCTTTGCTGAGTACACGTGACTTCGTTTCCTCCTCCTAGTTCCATGGTCTGCTACAGTGAACCTCCATCTGGAACTAACTGGTATCAGAGTTGGGGACACTGAATTTTTGCAGGCAGTTCCCATGTGCCTCTCCCCCCCCCCCCCCCCCCCCCCCCCCCCGTCTGGGGCAGACCAGCAATGTCCACTGCAAGACACACCCTGAGTGACTGAGTCAACGGTCTAGTGGGCCATGGTTTTAGACTTGGTGCCTCACTGCCATTTTGGGGGGGGACAATGGTAATTCCTTTGAGCATCAGGAGCAGGCACCACGTCCTGAGGAGCCAGAAATGGGCGTGCTTGCTCACAGGAAGTGGGGCAGACCACAGATGATGGCTCTGTTCTCCCCACCTCCAGGAAGAGCCCATTTGCTTTGTGGCTGACGAGTGTCAGCACCACGTGGGCAAATAAAGCCCCGTTCTTTGGTCCAAGGGAGAACAGAGCTGGTGACCAGCCTCGGGCTGAGGTGAGTTGAAGGCACAGCAGTGCACTGTGGGCTACAGGGAGCCAAGCCTGTCCCGTCCTGTCACCGCCCCCCACAGGCCTTTGAGAGTGGTTAGTCAGTTGCCCGCTGTAGGGCTTCCTTGCACCCCTGGTGGGATGGAGCCACAGCACCCCCATCACCACACATGCCTCAGAAGCCGGTCAGTCTGCTGTGACTGGCGGCCACTAGTGTCTTCCTACAGTGACATCTGGCTTTAATGCGACCTTCCCTCCTCACTGCTGCTCCTGCAGGGAATCAAAGTTCCCACCTTGGGGGTCAGAGGTAAGGTAAGTCAGAGAAGAAGGTAAAGATCTACACACACAGTAATTTGTTGCTGAATTTATTAAAATGACTGCCAAGTGCTGTACTACATTCCCGACTTATAACTATGCAACTTATCCTGGTGGGAAGCAGCGTCCCCGGTTTCTGTGTGAAGGCCTGAGGGCCTGGCGCACCTTCCCTGGGCACTGGCTATGACACACGCAGGTCAGTGGGTTAACGGGGCTCTGGGCCACGGCCCAGCCACCTCTGTGCATGGCCGCTGTCAGCAGCAGGGGATATGGGCTTCCCATCCGCCTTTCTCTTCCACCAGCACAGGCCCAGATCTACTCCCCTGAGAACCCATAGCCAACTTTTCACGGAGTCACGCGCCAGAAATAAAAATGCCAAGCAGGAAAAGGGCATGCCCATGGAGTTTCAAAATGACAAACACCATTGATTCCTCAGTCCTCTGGGACAATGTTCTCAGCCTCTGGGGAAATAATAACATTAATTCCCACTTGTAAAAATACACACAAGGCGAGTCACGTGGAACGGTCACACTAAAAATGTCCCAGTGCCCAATTTTCAAGGTGCTTTATTTTAAAACCGGTCACAACACGGAGCTTCCGGCCTGTCACTGCCAACGTACAAGCTACAAACGCTTGCCTGGCAGCTGAGGGGCCTCGTTAGTAGCATCTGAAACTGGGTAAAAATCTGTATAAAACAAGTAATCAAATAGTTTCCATAGGAACACAGGTAAGTGTGACCCCAACTCCTGGCCTCCCGTCATGTTCCATCTGTGCCACCCCACTTACAAAGACATTTCAGAACTAGCAATAATTAAGTTACGTGGTCCCCTCCAATCCCGCAATTCAAGCTACCCTCGCAGTAACAGCTACAAGAACGGCATCATCTACACATTAACACGAGCCGAAGCGCAGGCCGCTGGGTGGCGCTCCATCCCACTCTCCCAGGCGCAGGACACGGGCAGAGTGCTCACGTCCTGCTCCTCCGCGGCGGGCAGGACGTCATGATTCTGGACTTGCTGCATCAGTTGCCTGAGACAGAAACGGCATATTCAGAAACCCCGAGTCACCTGTACCGGACAGCCTCCCGTAACCTAGTCACGAGCCCGTTTCCCTCCTCGGCTCTGGGCCCCGAGGAAGCAATGCAGTGCTTTGAAAGCACGCACGTCTGCAGAGCCGTCTTTCCGGTCGTAAGGAAACCACGGACACGTGCGCCGTCACAGCAGTCTCACGGCACAGAAATACCTCCGCCAGCCTTTTCTGAAACGTTATGCACCATGAAAAACCTCAAAATCCTAATCTGTATTATTGGAGAGATTTTTCCATCCACTTGTATTTTCCAAATTTTCTAGAGCATATATTCTCAATATGGGGAATCTAACTAAAAAAAACAAACAAAAAAATAAAACACACCATATGTAACTCTAAACCAAACATTTCTTTCAACTAGGGTAAAATAAGAGGAAGCATAAATCCAAGAAAATACCTATTTTTTAAAAAAATTTCAGCCCTGGCTGGTGTAGCTCAGTGGATTGAGCGCGGGCTGGGAACCAGAGGGTCCCGGTTCGATTCCCAGTCAGGGCACATACCTGGGTTGCAGGCCAGGTCCCCATGAGGGCCATGTGAGAGACAACCATACATTGCTGTTTCTCTCCCTCTGTCTCCCTCCCTTCCTCTCTCTCAAAAATAAATAAATAAAATCTTAAAAAAAAAAAAAAAAAAAGAAATTTCAGAGTACGTTTATTAAAGTCGGGGACGGTGATGCCGGGCAGGCTGAGGACAGAGGCAGCAACGGGAGTGCCCAGGTGGGGCTGCTCTGGATCCCTGAAAAGTCAGAGAGGCCCTGGAGACACCCAGGGGTCAGCTGAGGACGAGCTCCTGCTGCCCACTGCTCCCCTGGTTGCGAGCCCGAGAGCGGGGAGTGCTCAGGGAGAGGCATGGGTGTGCTCGTGGGCGGGAGGGTGCCAAGAAGCGCTCTGCCCTTATCAGGCCCGTACACACGCGCGGTCACTAACCATGCCGGCCCTGGCATCACGTAGTAGACGGTCGGCCTCTGGAACCCGTTGAAAGTGGAAGCAGCAGCGACGGTGTAGGCGCCCATGTTTTCAAAGAGCATCCAGTCGCCCACGTGCATCTCGGGCACGGCGCAGCGCTCCACGATGCGGTCAAGGCCGTCACACGTCGGTCCCCATATGCTGGACGAGTAATACTTCTCATCTGGTTTGGGCCTCTGCACTCGAGAGAGAGACACCTTGTTACACCTGTTTTGACCAATCGCCTCATCTCATATACACAGTAAAATTAACAACCAGAAGGTACCTTCTGCAGAAGGGGCTTCACGTGTGCATGATCATAGAGGATGCAATTAAATGATCCATATACTCCATCATTCACATAATACATAAAGGTCTTCTCACTCGACTCATCTTCATCTAGAAAGCAGATTAGTCTCAATTACCACCTTTCGTACCAGCTTTCAGTGGCGTGTGCAGCAACTCCACCCTTCGCACCTACCGTCAGAGCCTGTCTGTTCCTTCAACACCAGTTTTTTGGCAATGATATTAACTGCAAGCGTGAAAGCTGATGCGACATAGTATCTGCCTGGCTCTGCTATGACTGTCACTCCTGAGTCGGGTGGGAAGTACTTGTCCAGAGCCGGGTTGATGACACTGGTGATCTATGAGAGACAGACAAGAGCAGTCGGCCATCAGGGGAACCACACAGAGGAAGAGCACGGTGCTGTGACACGACGGGACAGAGATGTGTGAGCTGCCACCAGCCAAAGGTCCTGTCGTCGAGCAACGGCAAGACCCAACACCTCCCTGGAACCCAGCCCACGCGGCCCCGTGGCGTCATCTCGGTTCCCTCTGGATACCGTCTATCCTCCCTAAGACGCCCTGGGTACAGTTGTATCAAGAAGGACAAAACAAATCTATTATCATTAACCGAGGTATCCAAGTGCCTAAAACTACTTTAATCCAGCAAAACATACGCCAACAGGATGAAACTATTCTGTCAACCTCATGTAATTTTAACAAAATTAACCTTTACTGGCTTAACTTTGTAAGTGACTAAACAACGTTTTAACGAGAGGAAATACAAATTCTAACAAAGCACATCTGGCATAAAGATGCAGAGCAAGTCTTTCAATCACGCTGCTTGGTGCCCACATCGCCACCGGGACTGAACTCTGGCTCTGTCGGCCTGCAGGGCACCGGCTCTGCTGGAGGCCGCGCCGTTTCCAGCCGCGGACCTGCCGGAGCACGGGCCACGTGCTCATCCATGCAGTCGTGGTTGTTTCCCAAGACTTTTTAGGGAAGCCAACTCATATTTTAGGTTAGAAAACCAAAAGATATTAAACTCAATTTTAAATAGTGTAAGTCACTCAAAAGATCATACCAAGACATTGATTTTCCTGTTGGCGCAGTCCCTTCTGGTATCGACTGAAACACTTAAGTTTGAAACTACTCCACTAAGGGACCTGCTAAATCAGCTACTCCAATAGTGTTGCTACGAATTACCTCTTCAAATTTCAGCTTTACATCCTCAGATCCAGGAAAGCCGCCACCAATATCCAGCAGATACATGTGGAAACCAACCTCAGCCTGGAGTCAAGAAAATGAAGTTAATGCAACAGCCAGACGCATAACAAGTCATGAAAAATGAACACGGCAGGCAGGCCGAGGTCTCTGCAATGGGGGCGATGTCTCCAAAAAGCTGGTTCTGGAACTGAGACAAGCTCCTGCCAGCCCTGCCGCACCCCCAGTGGGGCTTCCTCATACTCACCCCCATGTCGAAGACACAGCGGGCATCGGAAATGGCCTGCACGAAGGTCTCAGGGTCGTTGCAGCCGCTGCCCACGTGGAAGCTGCAGCATGAGGAAGAGAACACACTATGTCTGATTATTTCTGAAGACGATTACTTGCGTGGGAAAGGTGCCATAACACCTGCAGGGGTCTAACGGGATCTGAGCCTCTACCTCCACACCCAGACCTCACCTGACACCGACGACGTCAACATGTAGCTCTTTTGCCCGCTCCAAGAGCAGCCTGCTGGTCTTAAGAGTGGCACCAAATTTAACACTGAGACGACAGACTGCTTTGGAATCGTCAGTGGCAATCCGCAGAACCAACCTAGGGTCAAGAAGAGCACATTGAATTCACACACAGAAGGTGTGGATGTGGCTCAAACAAAGGGAACTCCTGTTTAGGTCCGACAGGGCTTCGCTAGGCAAGGGCCGCATGCCAGTTCCTACTCTGCCGCTGGCCCAGCACACAGACAGATTTAACGACTGGAAACTAGTCTGTCTGACAACACCCAGCTCCCATGTCCGCCCCCGCCCTCCAATGGAGGGTGACTCACTTGGCCTTTGGATGTGCCCTGGCAACTTTCATCAACTCGACTTCACTATCGAAAGTCATCATCTGGACTCCGTTATTGGCAGCGTATTTAATCTGAGACACTTGTTTACAAGGATTTGCATAGATGATCCTCTCTGGAGGTACCCCGAGACTCTGCACCAATTGTATTTCCATCTGAAAGAGAGGTGTTACGCTATACATATGTAGCTAGTAAGTGAAAGAAACAGAGAAACACAGGAAGTTGTAGATCACGCCCCCTCCCCACCCCCCAGCACCTGCTACCTAAGAAACACAACTGAGGACCACCCGGACCACAGAGCCCACTTCCTGCTCACCTTGCTGGCGCAGTCAAACCCTGTTCCGATGGCAGCAAGGGTCTTCACTATAGTCCTGCTGTCATTGCACTTGACCGCATAAAAAGGGGTGACCCGAGGAAGAGCTTTTAACCACCTCAGATGTTTCTTCAGAAGGTCCCCCAGGTCCGCGACGTAGAAGGCATCCTTGTCATCCTGCAGTCGGAGTGGGCGCGGGGGACTCAGGGGCAGCTCCGCACTGTCCAACCCCGGCCTCCCTCCTCTTCCCGCTGTTCTCAACAGCCCCACTCCCCTCAGCGCAGTCACGGCCACGAACGTCACTGTGACTGCCGGGCAACCCACAGCCAGTTCAACTCTAGACTCCCAACGTGACTCGTCAGTTCCATCGCACCCCCCTCAGACCGCACTGAGGTCTCCGCTGCCCGGCACTGTCAGAGCGGCCCTGCCCTCAAACTCAACACACGTACGGAAGAAGAAACTTCATTAATTTTTTGGTCCAGGATGTCCTTGGCAGTAAAGCCTTCATCGAGGAAATGGCAGCCAAACTCTTCATCACTAAAGCTGTTCATGGTTTCTGGATGTTTGTCCGAGACTCCACAAACTGCAAACAGGGTGGAGAAATTCACTCAGAAGTCTTAGCAATACCTGGTAATTCTTAAAAAGATTAAGGTGCAACAGCCACGAATACTTACAAGGAAAACTAAGATGGAATTTAAAGGAATTATGCCAGCTCTTCACCAAGGCTCTCCAGGAATTCCAAGTCCCTCGGAAGATGGGCCTTCTGCTGCAGCAGCAGCACCGTCCTGCTGAGACAGACGTCCTCCTTAGGGAAAGGCACCGACGGAGAAGCTGGGCCCTCGCCCGCCTGCCCAGGAAGCAGGGCTGCTCAGGCCCCGCCCCGCTGGCTCTGTGGGCTTGGGATGCCCACTGCACCGGGGTGCCAGCCACGTGACTCCTACCACCCTCTACCGCACCGGAAGACACCAAGTTCAACACCTTTGATCTTTTTGAAAGCAGCACTCAAATTTCATACATTGTACTCTACATCTCCATCAGCACTTTAAGTTACACAGAATTTTAGTAACTAATAGGCATCACGGAAATGTCTAGGGCTCTCAATTTACTGAGTGCTCTTAAGTCTCCTGAGATTTTTATGAGCTGATGTTATTTTCATGCTGGCATGTAGTTTTAAAAACTGCACCTTCGCATCAACAAAACGTTTTATACTTGCTCTGTCTGATCACAAGCCAGCTCTTCGACTACGGCTGCCTACAAAACAGCCATTCCAGGAATCCAAACAGGCACGCTCGCATTTGCTTAGCTATAAATGACAGTCAAATGAGAGTAATTTTTGGCATACTTTATGAGTAACAAAAATAAGCAAGTGTAAATGACTCATGAATAAGCAAAAAGCTCGTAACCAGAGGCCCTGGCCTTGGCCTTGGCTAAAATGTGACAGTGGCGAATGTCAGTTATCTTAAACTCATTTAAACCTACTTAACCCCTGCTGGGCGCCATGTACTTTTCCACTGTGAGGCCCACTTCAGTGCCTGCAGCCCACCGGCAGAGGCCAGGCCATGGTTCCGGGCCAGGGTGCTCTGGCATGGGGCACTATGAGACCCAGGGGGACGGGCCTGCCGTAAATCCAAGCCCATGCGTGGTAGAACTTGCTTCAAGACTTGACCGAATGTGACTTTTTGGCAATGTCAACCTCCTAAACCACCCCCAAACCCCGGCGGGGAAGGCAATGGACCAAGGCCAGAGGACCCACTTTGTCCATATAAATAACCCCAGTAGGCTGAAGTGGTGACAAGCTGGATTCATTAGGGTTTTTGTTAAACATCCTTAAGGCAATGCTCAGGCTTAACCTTGGAAAGTTGTTCTTTTAAATACATCACTAATAAGTGCTTTGCTTTACTGTTATCTTTTTTTTTTTAATCCTCATCCCGAGGACCCCGCCCACTAGAGAGGAAGGTAAAGAGGAAGGGAGAGCCCGCCCCGCCAGGCGCTCTCCTGACTCGGTGAGGCTGTATTTGAATAACCGGCAACAGAGACGTTTCACCCAGGAACACCTCCAGGGCTCAGCACAGGAAGTTCCTTAAAAGGGTCGATTGATTAGCACAACACAGCACTTTCCTGCTATGAAAGTCTGCTGCCTGGTGGGTCACCTTACGGGACAGGGGCCGATTTAAAGGGGAACCGAAAACATTTCACAAGTGAACTAAATTCTGTCCGATTTCAAGGGTGAATCACGCCGACAATCTTTGCTCTTCCCGTTATTTCTAAGAGGGGCCGCCCGCCACACTTGCCCCAGTCATTCAGGATCCTCAGGCACCATCGGCCTTTTTGGGACACCTCGGGGTGGGCTCTAACCCCACCCCTAAACTGGGTTCCCATGCCATGCGTCTCTTAACCACTAGGCAACTCAAGGGCTCCTGAAATAGGCAATTCCAAGCCAAGGCCTCTCAAGCTTTTATCATCACAGCCGCTGCGAAGATCTCTTGGTGCCGGCGACTCCTGCGGGCTCCGTGTCGGGTCCTCGCTCTGTCCGCAGAGAGAGAAACCCTGATACAGACGTAGGGGACAGCAAGCCAGAACGGTAACCATAACCCTGTAACCTCGAAGGAGCGACGGGAGCCCCAAACCTGCACGGGCTCGTCCCGCCTCTGCTGCACCTGCTACCCGGCTTGCCACGTGGGCTTTTAAAAAAAGCAGCGGTTGAAGGAACCACCGGCTTTCCCAACGGCTTCCGGCTGAGCCGGAGCCCCACGTCGGTGGTGCCGGGCAGGCGAGACAGGGCCCCGGGGACCGGGGCAGGGCAGGCTGCGCCGCGGGAAGGGCCAGGGGCCAACCCCCGCCTTCCCGGGGGATACCGGCGCCCCGAAGGCAGCGGCTCACCAAGGTCAGGGACTGGCGGCCGGCTCTGCGACCACGTGCCCCTCGCAGCGCTGGGCGAGGGTCTGTCCGCGGCCTCCGGCCCGGCGCGCAGGGACACGTGGCCGACCCCCCTCCTGCCTCCCCACCGCCCGCTCGTGCCCCTCTCACCTCGCAGCGCAGGAGAACCTCAAGCCGACCCCATGGCGACGCCGCCGCAGCTGCCGAGCGCACAGGACCGCCGACCGCCCCGTCAGCGCCCGCCCGGCCGCCGGCCCGCCGCCTCGCTCCCTCCCGCGGAGGACTGCCGGCCCGAAGTGGCGCCGGAGCGCTGGGAGAGGAGGGGCGGCGGCGGAGGCAGAGGGGACTGACAAAGCCCGACGCGCCGCTGCTCCGCTACTTATAGTGCCGCGCGTGTCGTCATGGAGACGCACCAGCTCAAACCAGCCGCGATCGGTTCCGTCCGGGAGTCTTGCGAGGGAGGGGGCGGAGCGCGGCGGCGCCGGCCAACCGAGACCCGGCGGAGGGGCGGGGGGCGCGGGCAGTTTAACGTCAGCGCCTGCGAGTACCGCCCATCCGCTCCGGGCCTCGCGCCCCTTTAGCCCTGCGGCAGGTTCGCGCACGCGCACGGTGCCACTGGCACCTCCCCCACCTCGAGCCTCCTAACGTCGTCGGCCCTGCGGCGGGTTCGCGCACGCGCACACACTCGCAGCCGCAGCCTCAGCCCCGCTGGCGTTCGGCGCCGGCTGTGGGTTGGACCCTCGGCATTGGGATCCGAGCCGCTGCCGCAGAGCTGCAAACCCGGCCGCTGCGCCCGTGCCACGCAACACTGTTCTTCCACCAGGAATTACGAGCCGCGTGTCCTTCGGCAGAGAAAGAAATCGGGCGAGAGCGGGCTAGCTGGACCCCGGCACCTCCGATTCTGTAAAAGGGACCTGGAAATGGCTTGTGGCGCCGCTCTACCAGGAAGAGAGTAGAGACGCTGACAGAGGGAGGGGTGTGCAGAGGGGCACCCTGCAAGTCATCTGTGTCCTGAACCGTGTCGAACACAGTGGTGTTTTCCAACAGTGGTCGCGCGAGGCCCGACGTTTGGTTTCATTAAGCCAGGACACTCGTGCAAGCGCGTTAGGGCACAACGGGGTAGGAGGGAACGGATCCCCAACTACCAAGTGGCTCCACCGCTGTGTGATACCTGGATGGCTCTCGTCAGTGACTAGACACCTTTCAGGGCAGCTGCGATCGTCACCCGGCACGTTTGAGAGTTATGTTAAGTCCCAACACACCAACAAGGTTTACGCAGTGAATACATATGGCAACAGCCTAGTAGGGAATTGGTTGTTCCTAAGAGCGGAGCCAGTGCCTCCAGTGTTAGGACAAGAGTCTCATGATCTGGGCCATTCACACTAAATGTTATTCTTGGTAGATGTTAAAATGTAGCACAATATTTTGCAGACTAGCCTTAAACGGGACAAGTTTGACAGGGACCCAGCATAGCCAACTACAGAGAGAAATCAACACGTAATTCAGGGAGGCAGAGCTTGGGCTGTGGACCCTCTGTTGGTTTTCCTGGCTGCCAGTAAATAAAACCACCTCGTGACAGCCCCGGCCCGTTTTTGAATAGGGCACCCCAGGTGGTGAACCGCTTGAGTTGGGTAACATGGTTGGAGGACTGCACCTCTCCGGGGTGCGCACCACCCCACTCCAGCCCAGGGAGGGGCTGAAGAAACTAGGACTTTCTTCCCCCACCCCCATTTTCTCATTCCTTCCTTTAAAGATGAAATCCAACAGACAATTATGTTCCACCCTAGGGTGTGGGTTGCAACCAACCTGAGGGCTAGGGGTAAGACTTAGAGAACATGTAAAACGAGGTTTGGCCAAGCTGTGGGTGCTGGGGAGCCTGGAGGAGCTCAGTGCTGTAGCCCTGCCCACGTCCCAACTTGCTGGGTGATTTTGAGTAAATTACTGCCCTTCCCTGGGCCTCAGAGGAGGCCAGAGTAGCGCAAGGTGTCTATAGCTGTCAAAGCCTGTGAGGTTTTGAAAACCCTTCCTGCCAGCCCTGTGGCATAATGGGTGAAGAGTTGTTGAATGAATGAATGAATGAATGAGTAATCTAACTTCCTGGAAGCCAAGAACCAGGGATTCTTGTGAGGGAAAGGGCAGTTATCTCCATCCTAACACACTTAATTCCCGGGGGTGGAGGGATGGGATTAACAAACCTGTTACAGGGCTCTGGGTGCTCAATGGGATGGCTTTGACTCCCTATAAGCACCTTGGGATTTGCCCTTGGTATTTGTTCCCCTTATGCAAGGAAAACATTTTGTTTCAATAACAGAGTTTTCCTTGGCCTCTGGAAGTCTCCCATGTCCAGTGCCATGGCCAAGAAGCTAGCACTGTCCGCACTGCTGCCTTCCGTGGCTCATCAGCCAGTCGCTGTGAGGCAACACTTTCCCACTATGTGGCTCCTCCCAGCAGAGGGGACATGACGTCTCAGCATGCGGGATCCAGGGAGAAGCCTGGCATGGAGGGGAGGACAGCTAGCCCCTGTCCTGCCAGCAGCTTGCTGCTGTGTGACCTTGACCACCTCCCTGACCTGTGGGCCTCTGCTTCTCCAGCCATCAGAGGAAGAGCTTGGGCCCGATCTAGGGTCCCTTTCAGCTTCATTCTGTGATTATATTTTAGATTTAGAGATATTAGCTGGAATGTAGAGTTCAGTTCTTGATTCAGGAACTGGGGGTCTGTCTGACCCACCCCAAACAGGTAAACCCCTGCCTACATGCTGCGCTTTGCTCTGGAGTGGCCAAGCCATGCCCAGAGGACCCATCTGACCAGATGGGGTAACAGAGGCGAGGGATGGAGGCAGAGCTGCTCCCTTGCGTGCCGGCCCTGCTGCCTGCAGGCAAACCACCTGAGAGGCCCTTGGCCTTGGGTCTGGGAGTAGCAGCGCCTGAGTCACTAAATCCAGTTACTAAACTGGATTTGGGATATAGACCTCTGGTGACTAAACCTGGCCTGAAAATGCGTGGCTTTCATGCCTTTCTGGATATTTTCGGTAGACTTTGTCCTCTCCCCTTACTGTATTTTCCTTAGCGAGATAGCAACAGTGGAAGGGGCGCCGAATGGTAGAAGTTGCCTTTATGTGGAGATGGACTTTTGTGTTTGGTGCAGAAGCAGGAAAGGAAGCAAACAAAAACATCGAAATGCACACTGGGCATTGCCAATAAGATCTGCATCCTGAGTCACCCCACCTACGTTCTGGGACCAACTCCAGTTTTTCCACTACTCTCAGCACCTCGCTCACGAGGAAGCCCTGGGCAGCCTCCCCTCTCTGGGTCTCAGCGTCCTCCTGGGACACGCCCTCCGGCTCGATGGGACTGGGTTGGAAACTGAGGCTCTTGCTGTCTCACCTGCTAAGAACCTCTGACTTCTTTTACAAAGAGAGCACTGTACAGATACGCTGACAATCACATTTTCTGACCCGAAAATGAGAACCCACATCTGGTGAAGGAGGTGCTTTTTGATGATTGACACAGAAAGGCTTATAAAGGTGTATGGTGACATAAGCGATGATGACAAGCATTTACATATCCACATATTCAATACTGGAATGTTTGGCTTGGAGAACTTTCTGGAAAATGGGTTTGTGTTTTGTCTGTGGTCACATTCTGCACCAATTTTTCCCCCAGAAGCATAGTAAGAGTTCACGATGAAGCGAGGCTCATGGCGTCCAGCCCCCCGGGGACTTTGGGTGGTTAGGGGCTACCCTGGGGGAGCGGTGGAACTCAGGACCCCTGGGGAGCGGCGGCAGCCACGGGAGCTCCCGTCCCATGTCATTGTTTGACTAAAAATAGTGTTCTGACGCTCAGTCACTCCCCCACACTCAAGCCTTGCCCTTGAACTGTCTTAGGCGTTTCCGAAAACGCCTCTGAAGTGGAAAGTGTGCCGCCTTTGCCAATATCCAAATGATGGGCCCCAGGCGCCGTGGGCTTCCGGGGAGGCCCCCCCGTCCTGAGCCACCTGCACGTCATCGGAGGAGTGGGGCATCTCCCGAAGTATCTGTTGGAAGCCAGAGACACCTGTGTGTTAGGAGAAGTCCCAGGATGTTTATTTTACAAAGCACAGTTACATCACTGCCCCACCTTGCCGCCGCCCTGGTGTGGCTCCCCAGGAAGTAGCCGGGACGTGAGCCACCCGACAGCAGCGGGCCAGGGCCTCCTGGAGCCCGGCAGGGCCCTGCGGCAGGTGGGTGGCCACCTAGTACATTGCAGAGCAAAGGTCACCTCCGTCCATAGGTGGAGAAGCCATTTGTTTGACTGGCAGGTGATTTCAGCAATGCCTTCTCTCCCACTGCCTGCCTTTCCATTGGACTCAGTGAGCGTGTGCTGAGCTGGCATTCAGGCACGCCACCCCGCTAACATGTGGGCCGCCCGCAGGACCGAAGCTGTCAGAGGTACTTTACTCATTCATTTCGAAATCCTTCCGTGGTGGCCTTCGGTCTACAGGATGAAGTTCTGGACCCCCACAGCCTTGCCCACTGCCGCCGCAGCCCTCCTAAACCAGTCTGCTCTGCAGGCCCCGCTTGCCTGCCAGCATGACGTGGGTCACACAGTCAGGACACCCTGGGGCTCGTCCCTCCTCTCCTCTCCCGCTCCCTTTGAGGTCAGACCACCATACGCTGGTCTCCATACCTCCAGTTTCCAGCCCCGTACCTGGCACATTCCACATTGTTCAACTGAAACCAGTCCTGAAAACTCTGATTTGTGGTTGCTACATGGCTAATTCGCTTACGGGAATTTCTGCCCGTGTGCTCTCTAAAATTAAAGGGCCAGGAGATTCTAAATAGACTCCACTCGGTCACTTGCTCACTCAGCAGATGTTTATACTGAGAGTCACCCGTGTGCAAGGGTCGTGCCGGGCGGGCGTGAACTCTCACCGGCTGCCAGGAACTGAGGAGGCCGACGCAGAATGAAAACTGCCTCTTTTGTTTTATTTTCTCCTGAGCTCCTGGTGACTGCCTCTGACTCAGCATGCCACAGCACCTCTGCTGGGTTTGCCACTGACCCATTTTTGCCAAAGCCTCACCCTCGTGGGGCCCCACCTTGGGGAAGCCCCAGATCAGTAAGAGTTAGGGAGCAGCGTGCGGAGGGCGCTTGCACAACCTAGACCTTCTGGAAGGTGCATGCTCTTCCCCGGGGTGGGGTGAGCTCCACATTCTTGCTGAGTCAGGATCACGGCCGTCTGTCCGAAAGGCCTTGCCGAGCCGTGGGGCACGCTGGGCACCGGCAGCCGTGCGTCTGGACACCATCGGAAGGGGGTGCACGTTGTCTCCCTTCACATGGCCTGTGACCACCTGTTCTGGGCAGCGTCCCTCCAGCTACTGAGCAGGAGTTGAGCTCACAGCCCAGAGGGGAGGCTGAGCCCCAGGCTTGTGTTCTGGGCACATTTGCTCTGCTCTGGCCATTGGACGCAGGTCATGGAGAGGCCTGGCCTTAGAGAGGCTCCTCCAGGGGTGAGCGCGGGAGAGGCTAGAGCATCCAGGCAAGAACAGGACTGGTGGGTGCACAGAGAGGGGACCATCCATATGTCCAACTCACTGGGGGAGGGGACTGAAGGCTGGAAGAGGGGTCATTCTGGGGGCAGCTGCCACCCCCGGGGTCCACTCCTTTGTTGCACAGACAATTCAGCTCTGCTTCAACCTTTATTTCCATCAGCCCAACCAAATCCCTGCTGACAACAGTGCCCGGAGATCTTAGAAGGCGGGTTTGCCATGATGAACAGGCACGAAATGTCCCCCTTTGGCATGTCAGGCTGCGTATCACTCAGGGCCTGAGCCGGCGGCTCAGGAGGGAGTGGCACAGCGGACCTAGTCACAGGACCAGGACGTGGAAGAGCTGCGGGGAGGTGACACCCCTCCTGGGTGGGCCTGCCAGGGAGCGGGGGCTCCCAGGGGAGCGGTGGGCGCCTGCGGCTGTCCGGTGGAGACTGGGGCCGCAGAGCGGCCCAGACGGGGGGCGGGGGGCTGAACCGCAGGGAGGACGCAGCCAAGGCTGGGGACTGTGGTCGAAGTGAGGCAGCCTCTCCCATCCTCCAGTCTCCTACCAGGAACCTGTCGGCGAGGGAGCTGGCAAGTGTGATTTTTGGGGCCAGCCCCATCTCCACCCCACCTCAAGGCACAGAGCAGGGTGCGGTGTGTCGGGTGTGGGTCTGAGACCAGACCGATGACCGGCACAGCCTCCTTCCCAGGGGCTTGCCCCATCTTCCTGCCCGCTTGTAGGACACTTCCTGGGAAGAGTTCCCGTGAACACAGTGGTACTTTCACGCCAGCTTAAGCAACAGGGAAAATTAATCATCTCATATAACGAGAAGTCTCGAGGAAGGGAGGCTCCGGTTTCACCCTGTAGGAGCCTCACCAGAGACCCACCACAGACCTGGGTATTTCCACCTTTCTCCCTCCGGTGCCCGGGTGAGGGCCCAGCTCCCTCCCTCATGGTTTCCGAAGGCCGCGGGGCTCCGGCCCAGACACGGAGGGGCCCAGGGTCGCGGAGACAAGGCTCTGTGTCTCTCTTCACCCAGGAAGTCCCTCTTCCCAGTGCATGTCCCTTCTTGTCCTGTCATCCCCTTGATGTCTCCATCCCCAGAGGGGATGGGAGGACCTTGCTGTTGACTTAAACTGCTGACGATTCACTGCCCGACCCTGGAAGTGGGCTCAACCCACCCATGAAGAGCACGGCTACTTGGAAGATGCTATCTGTCATGGGTGGCATTGTCTCTCCCGAACTCCTAAATCGGAACTTATCCCCAGTGGCTCAGGATGTGGTCATATTTGGAGAGAGGGTCTTTCCAGGGGGAATCACGTTCAGTGAGGTCTTTAGGATGGTTCCCGATCCAACACAAGTGGTACCCCTCACAAACTGGGGGATTTTGGACACAGAGACAGACGCCAATGGAGGGAAGATGATGGGGTGAGACAGGGAAACGCCATGTGTTGATGACGGCGGAGGTCAGGGTGATGCTTCCAGGAGCCAAGGAACCTAAAGATGCCAGGGGGCCACCGGCCGCTGGTGGGGGTGCCTGGAGCACACCCCCTCATGGCCTCAGAAGGATCCAGCGCTGCCGACGACACCAGGACCTCGGGCCTCCAGCCCCCAGAACTGTGAGAGAATACCTTTCCGCTTTGTAAGCCCCCTACCAGTGGCTGTTTGTCATGGCAGCCCGAGTGGAGTCCTGCCCCCCTGGACAAGATCAGGGTTTGACCGCCAGAAGGAAGAAGAGAATGGTGTGGTATAAGAGGCTGGGGAGAACCTCAGATTTCCTCAGGGCCCCAGGGTTGTTGGAGAGGCTAGCGGCACTGCTGAAGCTTGTCCGCGTCCGCGTTAACGTGAAGCCTAGCAGGCGGTGCTCCCCCACGCACAGCCCCGAGCGGCGCCGTGAAGACGGCCCAGCCGTCACCACCTTTTCTTGCCTCTTCTCACGCACTGACAGCGGCGTCCAGAGCACCGTTGAGAACCCTCTCCTCTCTGTCTCCAGTGAGTCAGACTCCTGGGAGCTGCCCTCCCTGGGGCATCTTTCTCTCCCTTGCTCAGCAAACTGTCCCGGCTGTGCTCCTGTGATGGCCTCTTCCTGCTGGGCCACTCTGCCCCCACAACATACCTGCCGCACCGCCTCTGACCCTCCGTCTGCTCCCCTAGGGGCAGCTGGTCGCCATCCTCCTGCTTTCCTCGTGCAGAAGCGAGGACAGGCGGACGAGCAAAGCGGGCAGGGCCTTCGCGGAGGAAGAGGGCGGGTGTTGGCAGGAGACAGCATTCTTCCCAAAGGATTCGGCGACTCGGCTGACAGGGGCTTACTTACTTAAACATGGAAGATTCCGAAATTCCAGGGTCTGAATAAATGTTGTCACCGACAGTCCAGGGAGGTAGCTACTGTGGGTCAGTTATAAATGCCTCCAAAACTCAGCAGACACCCTGCACACCACAGGTCTCCTCGTGTCTGCTCCTCTCCCGGCCTGGGCTATCTGACAGCCCTGGGATAGGCCGGGGCCTGGAAGGGGCCAGAAGCCCCAGGAAGTCAGGACCAGCTGGGCAAGAAACAGGAGAAAGAGCCTGGCTGGGTAGCTCAGCTGGTTAGAGTGTCCTCCCCACACACCGGGGTTGTGGGGTCAGTCCCCCGTCGTGGCGCAGACAAGGCTCAGCCACTGATTGCATGAATGAGGGGAACAACAAATTGATGTTTCTCTCTCTCTCTTTCCCCCTCTCCCTCCCTTCCTCTTTCTCTCTCTAAAATCAATTTAAAAAGAAAAGAAAAGGAGTCTGGCCAGGCTGGCGATTTGCTTAAACCTATAGAATGAGGCAAAGGTGACACAACCTGTGTCTTACTAGCTCGGATGTCTGCCTTGGAGCCCTGGGTCGCCTTGTTAGCCGTGATGCAGCCCTGGGGCCACCGCAGGGGGAGCCGCTGGGCCCTCAGGGTGGAGCAGAGCTCCCAGCTGATACCCTGCCAGAGCAAGGACGGGGCAGATCAACGCTAGCCCCAGGCCACAAAGTCCCTGGGCAGCCAGGTGTGCCCAGCTGAGGGCCTAAGTGTCATGGGCGTGGGCCTGTGATCCTGGACCTGCAGAATCTGCACACTCAATTGGTGGCTGTTTTGCCTGGCTGAAGCTTGGGGTAATCGGTCACACAGCCTTGTGATACGGAAAGAAGCACCTATAATGTTCTTCCCCAAATTTCTTAGCCGGGCTCTCACACTGCAGGCTTCGGGGTTGACTATGTCACTGCGTAGTTGTCAAGAGAGTAGACTCTGGGGACCGAGTGTGGATTTGAACCCCAGCCGCCTGGCACAGTAGTTCACGCGGCTGGATCTCGTCTCTGTGTGGATGGGTCTCATTTCTCCGGCTCTGAATGCGGAGAGCAATAAGAGGCCCCTCCTGGGGTTGCTGTGCCGCTGACGCAGCCCCTGTGCTTGGTGCCCGAAAGAGAAGCTTTTTAATGCCCGCCCCCCCGACACAACGCAGTGCTGTCTGTGCAATATTCATTACTTTCTTGATTTGTTCTTTCGGTTTAAAACCAAAAATAATTTTCAGAGAAGCAGCTTTCATTGTAAAGATAGTATTCAAACTAAGTTAAACATCTCGTGTATGAACTCAAATCCGTACTTACCGAGCAAAAAGGTCACATCTTGCAGTTGGCACTTGGTCCGTGTACATTTTCAACACCACAGCTGCCCATAGATGGCGGAACCGAGGTGATTCCGGCCCCCTGTGACAGCGCGGCCCATTTCAGATCTGTCAGGAGACGTGAAGACAGGAGTTGCGCCTGGGCTGAGTTCAAAGCCGGTGGCCGACTGTTAGGTTGCTAAAACCCGCAGCGTCCCAGGCGCACGGGGACAAGGTGGTCAGCCCACAGGAGGACTGCAAACCGTGAGAAACCTCAAAGCGAACGCACGCTGCCCAGACTGCGGGCGTCAGGTACCAGCTGCGGAGCTGGCGGTTCTCAGAATTCGTTTAGGGCGGAATACAAGTGAGAGTGTGAGGTCCGCGTGTACGGCTTTAAAACTCCATCGTAACCCCGGCGGTTGTTGGGAACAAGGAATTGTTTTCGGGGAAGGGCATTTTATCAGTGACTTCCTGCTCCATCGTCCCGCCCTCCTCAGGCCCTGGGAGCTCTTGGGACAGCCGGCAGTGAAGTTCATCCACCCCGGGAGTCTGGGCATCTCACCGTTATTTGGTCGGGCTGCTGGGCCTCGGACTTCAGAGGCGTTGGTTGTAGGGTGACTCGACCCACTCTCAAGGGCTCCACCGCGGTCGGTTCTTGTATCTGCTTCTACCTCGCCCAGGGGCTTCCCTCTCTGGGAATAGCTTATCCTCATCTCTGTTGATCAGAATGTGCCCCATCTCCAGTCAGCGCACCCCAGCAGCATTCCCAGGGACCACTCTGCTTTGGGCCTGTCCGGTCTCGTCCAGTCTCTGCCACTTCGACAAGGAGGAGAACCAGCATCCAGGTGTGTGAGCTGTCTTGTCGCCCCGTGGTCCCGGGACCATGGGGCTGGGTTTTCCCTTCACTGCACCCACGGAGAGGCCGAACAGTCTCCAGTAAGGCCCCCTTTCAGATGTTGGGGTCCCATTCCATACAGACTCTTGGTGCTGACGTTAGGGTAGACACACGGTCCCTGGTGACATTTAAGTCCAGTATAAATCCTGGTTTGCGGGGTATAGTCAGCCATGGTTTGTGCTGTTCCACCAGCGTAATGATTAATAGCGTCCCCTTTGCCCTGGCTGGCGTGGCTCAGTGGGTTGACATCGCCCTGCAGACTGAAAAGTCACCGATTCGATTCTCGTCAGGGCATATGTCTGGGTTGCCCACCGGGTCCCTGGTTTGGGGGTGTGCGAGAGGCAACCAACTGATGTTTCTCACCCCTTCTTTCTCCGTCCCTTCCCCTCTCTCTAAAACAAAAGAAATAGAATCTTTAAAGAAGAGTGTCCTTTTTCACTCTCACCGGGTCCTGGTTTGGCCAAGAAGTCCCACAGTCCGTCCCTCGGGTGGCCCTCGCCTCCTGTCTCCCAGCCCTCCGCAGCGTCATCCGCACTCACCTCCTGCCTCATGGGGCGCACCCGCCTCTGCAAGTCCGGGACGCCTGCCTCCAGGGCCACACTCGAGCCCGCGGCCTCAGTGCTGTGACTGCGCTTTCCACCCAAAGCAGCACCTCGCGGTGGGGCCAGGCACCCAGCAGGAGGAAGGGGAGAAGCCACGCGTGCCTAGACTCTTGAAATGGCCCTGGTTAGGCTGTGGGGCAGCGACCCCAGCTCTCCCACGTAGAGCAGGGCACAGGCTCATTGGTACCACATTTACCGAAGGCCACCAGGTGACAAGGGTCAAAAGCATGACAAATGCCAGGCCTTTTCACTCGGTAATCCCACTTTTAGGACTGTATCCTAAGGATATACTTTAAAAAACCTGGAGTTTTATGCACAAAGTTATTCACAGAAATGTCCTTGGTAATAACCAAAAGTTGGGAACACTGTCGATATCCAACAAGAATGGAGCGGAATGGTAATAAGTCAGCCGCGGCCACAGCGTGCAACAGTAGTCCCCGTTCCCAGTTACACCTGTGAATGTCTGCTAGTGGTACAGAGAGATGCAGCGTTATACTGTAAAAGAAAAACACAGATTTATAAAATTATCTATCCGGTGTGAATTGGTGGTAAAATATACGTATCATAAAACCTGCCCTTGTAATATTTAAAAAAGATTTTTCTTTATTTTTAGATATGAGGAGGGGAAAAGAGAGGGAGAGAAACATCGATGTGCAAGAGAAACATCAATCAGTTGCCTCTCGCGTGCCCCCAACTTGGGGACCTGGCCCGCAACCCAGGAACGTGCCCTGACTGGGAATCAAACCGGCGACCTTTTGGCTTGCAGGCTGGGGCTCAGTCCATTGAGCCACAGCAGCCAGGACCCTTGTAACCACTCGTAAGTGTACAATTCAGTGGCGTTAAGCACATTCGCAATTCTATGCCGCCATTACTACTATCCATTTCCAGAACTTTTTCATCATCCCACACAGAATGGTGTGACTTTATATGAATACATACACGAATAGATAGGATTTGGATTCTTTTTAATGCTGTCCTGTATTCTCTAACTTTTAATGTGCAAGCAGATTACTTTGTTCATTTGAAACACCTTTTCAATGCTGTCTGATGGGAGAAACACCATCTCTGTCTTCAAAATGACATTATCAAGGGCCGCCTGCGACCCTTGGAATGATTTCGGCTACTTATACTTGCTACGGTGAAATTGAACAAGAGAGTAAAGAAGTACGCAGTCAGATTTCCTTCATCGTTTTCAGGGTAAGCACACATACCTTCACGTGCTCACATGTGTCACTTGTGTCTTCCCCATCAGACCGAGCCTGGTCACCGAGGGCGCTGCCCCTTCCACGGTCCCTCGCGTGGCCCTGCTCCCAGTGTGCTGTGGAGGGGAGGTTTACAGTAACATCTGAAAGGAAGGTACTGGAAACTTTATGCCTATCCTAGGCTCAGAAGGAAGAGGTTTTTTTTTTTCTTTTAAATCAAAGCCGCGATAAGAAATTCCTGTACTCTGTGAATGTGTTGTACTGCAGTGGGTTCCTTCCCTCCTTCCTCCCTTCCTTCCTCCCTTCCATCCCTTTTGTACAAATATTCCCAGAGCACGGCCTTGCACAGGCCCTGTTCCAGACACTTGCACACTGAAAATTGGGGTCCACGTCTTGAATTTCCAGCTGATTTGATCATCATCATTGACTGCAGAGAGTATCGCTGTTTTGTTTCCTGTTTTCCGACCACGCTGCAGAGGATGTTCTGGTTTATCGCCTGCAAGCTGCCCCGGGGAGGCAGCTCCCTTCCAGTGCACCTGTGCCTTCCACAGCCTTGGAGTAAACCTCCCCTTGGGCTCCAGCGATGGGCCCTGGGGCCCACAGCTGACCCAGCCCGTGGGGCCAGGTTTCCTCTGCCTGGATTGCCTTCGTGAGTTAAGTTCCAGCTCACTGGAGCGGTAAGGCCCGGGAGCAGGGGAGGCAGCGGGGGACCATTTGAGCGCACGCGCCCAGAGAAGAATGACCGCTGTGGCCGGGAAAGCAGTGAAAGGGGGATGTCGTGGGGACTGGGGGACCACGCCAGGCTCATGCAGGCCACTTCCAGCTCCTGTCGGGACTGGCCTGCCTCCCTCGGGTCCGGTGACTGCCCAGCTCTTTAGAGTAAGTCGCCCTTTGTGTCATCGGGGTTCTTTTGGTTCCTTGAGATCAAACATGTCCTAAAAATAAACAGGAACATTTTCCTGGGAGAATCATCTCTTCATGATTGAATTTCTAGGGTCAGAAAGATGTGCAAAGTGCAAAATAAGAGATTGCCTGTCATTCTACCGTGTCTCCAGGATGTCCCCGTGAAGCGAGGTGTGTCCTGGGGCTTGTCCTGGGCAAAACAGACCTGACACCGTGGTGCAGCCCGCGAACTGCCCCCGTGGGACGTGGACACCGTCCCCAGCCCTGGATCTCCTGAGACTCAGAGGCTCTGGCCATTCCTGCTGGTTCCCTGGCCCACATTAACGCCCATCGCACCCACTCCCGCCGGGAGGGGGCCACTGTCGAGGCCGGCGCCATCCAATTCTGCACCAGGGCTCTACATTTCTGCTGTCCAGCATGGCCACTCTGTGGCTCCCACGCACTTGAAGTGTGGCTGCAGTGACGGAGACACTGACTCTGTAATTATATTGAATTTTAATTAGTTTAGACTTCAATAGCCACGCCTGGCCAGTGGCCGCCACCTTGGAGGCTGCAGCTCAGTCGAAGCTGTACACACTGCTGGCAGATGCACACGCAGCAACACACCCAGCGAGTGGCACTTGCATTTTGGAGACCACCTGAACTTACTGGGGCCATGCCCGCTTTTACCTGGCCCTTCAAAGGCTGTGTTCCTAGGGCAGGACCTTGGCCTGGGACAGGACCTTCTCAGAGAGTCTGCTCACTCAGCTCTCAGAAGCCAGTGGGGAACGGCTGCAACAGTTGCAGGCTGAGCGCCCTTGGCTCCAACTGACCTCCTTTGGAAGAATGCACCCCTGTGACTCTCCAGGGAGGTGTCATAGATCACCGGAGTCTGAGAGCCACCCCGTGATATAATTTTAACTTTAAAACCGCTTTTTCGTGCTGCTGGACAAAGGTGATTCTTCCTGCTCATAAAACCAAACCCCTCATTACATTAAATGGGCTCTCGTCCACCCATTAGCTTTTGCGAGGCTCACACTGACCAGCATGAAGGCTCCGGAAAGATGCCGAGCTGCAGACTTGAAGCCTAGGGGAGGTGTATGCGACACTGTCACACCTCCATGAAGTCACACGTGGCCAACTCCCAGTGACATCACTGAACGCAGTTCACAGAGCGGCCTTGGGGCCCACAGACCACAGTGGGAGACGGCTCCTTGTGGCGTGATGGCACGTGTGCACGTAGGCCCAGGCCGCGCGGGCGGCGGTGCCTGGACCTGCCCCCGCCAAGGGCAGCTGCCCCGTGCCCGGAGTCACGGGCCTGCTTCCTGGCCCCGGCTCTGCTGTCGTCTGCTTGTGTTACTTTAGTCAAGTTGTTTCCCTCTTCGGAACCTCGCTTTTCCTGTCTGTAAAATGGGAGCGCGGGGGGACGGACCAGATGAGCTCCAGGGGTCCTGGCAATGCCCGCTATCTCCAGCTCTGAAACAAGGTGGGGGCTGGGGGAGAGCTTTGCCCAGGGAGGGGGCGGCGCCTTGGGCAGGAGCTCCAGCCTCTGGTGCACAAGCAGAGCTGCCCCTTCAGCACCTTGCAAATGCCAGCTTCCCCACCCACACTCGGGGGGACGTAAACCAGTGACAGGTGGGCTGATCACCGGTGACTTCGGCCTGAGAGAGCCCCGCTGCTCTGAGGAGGGCTTTGGTTTTACAGCAGACAAGCTTGGGCTCAGTCCCCAGCTTCCCGCGCAACGTTCCGTGGTCATGGGCAGTTTCTTCATGGGTGAGATGGGGACAGCAGCACCCACCTTCCAGGGCGGTCGTTTCGCTGCAGCCTTCACTTCTGCCTTCAACACATACAATAACGAGGATAACATTAGTACTAGAGTGGCATTCAGGTGCTGGGATCGTGCCAGTTGTTCAAACACTGCGATATGAATAATTCTGCAGCCCTGAGCCCTCTGGCGGCCCCTTCCCCTCCCCGGGGCCTCCCACCCCCTCCACAATTCAGCACAGAGAGAGCTGCTATGCGTCGTGGGAACCCTCCCTCCCTCCGACTGGCCAGGGTCTGTGTGGTGCCAGGTATTAGTGTTTTTAAATGAATGAACTTCATTTTTTAAAAAAAGCAGTTTTAGGTTTATAGAAAAATTCAGCAGAAAATACAGAGCTCTCATTCCCCCACCCCTCCCCCTACAATTAGCCCCCTGCGTTCCCGTGCTCCGTTTGTCGCAGCCGACGCTGATGCTGAGACACCAGTGCGCACCGTTAACCGAAGTCCCACCCTTTATATCAAGGCCCAGGTTTGTGTTGTTGCCCGGCTGCCATATGTTTCCAAACTTTTATTTACTTATTTTTAGAGAGAGGAAAAGGGAGGGGGGGAGAGAGGGAGAGACACATCCATGTGTGGTTGCCTCTCACACCCCCCCTACTGGGGACCTGGCTCTCAACCCAGGCATGTGCCCTGACAGGGAATTGAACCGGCGACCCTTTGCTTCGCAGGCTGGCACTCAGTCCACTGAGCCACAGCAGCTGGGGCAGCCATTTTTAACATCGCCCTTGGTATCATAATGACAACGGCCAACGCTTCCTGAGCGGCTGCACACCAGACATGCATTGTTCTAGGTGCTTTCCACCTCAGGTGGCCTCATGCAATCCCCATGGGCTTTAGATTTCGTCTGTTGAACAAGTCTGCTGTCCTAGCATGGAACGTCTTGGTTGAGTACTAGGATCATCTGCAGAACTTTAACTAGTACACCAATGCCCAGGCCCAGACTATAAAAGCAAAACCTTTGCAGAGGTTGGGTACAAGGGAGCCTAAACATGACTCTTAAAACCCCCAAGCGACCCTAAGGTGCTCCCAGGGAACAGGCTCTGCTCTGAGCCCTGCCCTCCTGGTGGAGGCCCAGGGCCCAGTAGGAGCGCCAGGCTTGGTAGAAGCGCAAACCCTTCGGCCCCGCCCCAGACCCTGTGAACCAGAACCTGCGTTCTGACCAGACCCAGGGATGTGAGCTCACAGCCGTCGGGGAAGTGGAGATCCAGCGCAGGCTCTTGGTCTTCTGTGGGTTAGGGCTCCCGTTCGAATAGGAGGAGCCGAATCACGTGAGCTTTTCCTGCCACTTCCGGGCCCTCCATCTTCGTAGTCATCCTTGTGACAGGGACCGGGCACCCGCCCTGTGTCGACGTGTTTGGATACCACAAAATCATCCAAGGTCTACATATGAAAAAGAATGTGCTATGGCTCTGGTGGTGTGGCTCAGTGGATGGAGTGCTGGCCTGAGAACCAAAGGGTCGCCGGTTTGATTTCCAGTCAGGACACATGCCTCGGTTGTGGGCCATGTCCCCAGTTGGGGGCGAGCAAGAGGCAACCACACATTGATGTTTCTCTCCCTCTCTTTCTCCTTCCCTTCCCCTCTCTCTAAAAATTAGTAAATAAATAAAATCTTTTTTTATAAAGATTTTTATTTATTTATTTATTTTTAGAGAGAGGAGAAGGGAGGGAGAAACAGCAATGTATGGTTGCCTCTCACATGGCCCCCACCAGGCACCTGGCCCGCAACCCAGGCATGTGCCCTGACCGGGAATCGAACCGGGTCATCTGGTTCCCAGCCCGCGCTCAATCCACTGAGCTACAGTGCCAGGGCTAAATAAATAAAATCTTTAAAAAAGAGAGAATGTGCTTTAATGGTATCTCTGTGTGGAGAGAGAGGGTTTCCTTTTCCTTTTTATATTCTGAATTTAAAATTGTGAGAAGTTCGTCTTAATTTGATTTGATTTGGTTCTTTTTGAGTTCCCCTTGTTTGGACAGAAAGTAGAACTTGCCCGAGGTGGTATTGGGTCTGAGCGCTGTGTGATTATTACCTTTGCCCTAAACGTTTCCAGTTCACAGAACGCTGTCGGGGTGGGATGTCCTCTGACTCCGGTCTGTGAGGCAGGAACTGAGTGAACGGTGCGGGCACTGCAACGCGGGGGGATTCCGGCCGGACAGCAGGACGGACGTGAGTCCAGGCCTCCTGATTCTTGATCACAGCCAGCGAGGACCCTCCTCGATGGGCACAGCTGGAGGCCAAGCTTGGGGCTGATGGCCAATTACTACCCAGAGGCCGAATGAACACGTGAGGGTAGGGGGTCCTTCTCCGCCTCCCCAACCCTGAGTTCTGGAAAACTCTTGTAACACATCAGCGGAAGGGACCAGACACGAATGCGTTATCTGCCTTGAGTGACGCCCAATTCTGTCTACTCCTTCCAACACATGTATGCCCGCTTTCAAGATCAGATGCGAGTCTGCTGTGGAGAGTTGAGAAGGGGCTTCATGGCACTGCCCCACCCCCACACGCCCATTCGGGTCAAGGGTGAGAGTGGGCCCAGCAGGCTCAGGGGCCACGAGGTGCAAGGTGGGATGCCAGGAGAAGGCTGCTCGAGGGCACCTGCCGTGTCAGGCCCCACGCTTGGGTCTCACCAAGAGAGACACAGGCAGACC